>PVJH01048581.1:0-10731 GCA_004026705.1 Nesogale talazaci
GGGCTCAGCCCTATCGCCTGAGTTTTAGAAGTAGATTGCCAGGCCTTTCTTCCTAGCCCATCTTCACTTAGAAACCACACACAGCCACTGCGGACAGACGGTGGCGTCTGCCCACGGGTGCGCTGGCTGGGAATCAAACCCAGGTCTCTCACATGGAAAGCGAGACTGGAAAGCAAAAACGAGTCACTGCCAACAACTCGATTTCGACTCCTGATGACCCCAGAGAACAGGGTAGACAGAACTGCCCGTTTGGGTTTCAGAGGATATACATCTTTTTTTTTTTTTTTTTGGGGGGGGGGCATCACTGTTTTCTGGTGGTGGGAGTAGGAGGCCCAGCCCCACTGCTGGAATCGAACCTCCGTCCCAGTGGGCCGCAGTCCCGCACACAACCACTACGCCACCGGGGCTCAGCCCCAGAGGGTATACATCTTTATAAGAGCAGAGAGCCTCGTCGTTCCTTCAGAGCAGCTGGCGGGTTTGAAAGGCTGCCCTTGAGGCTAGCAGCCCAACAGCCCAACCTCGGCACCTTAGGTGGAAATGGCCTGTCCCTGTCCTTGCTTTGCGTCTCTGTTTTTTGCCTGGTCTGGCAAGAACCCTTTCCTTCTGGGAACAGTTCCCCGTTTCTTTTCTCAGGAAGGTCCTCCCAGCCATCCAATTCAAAGGAGACGCTTGGTCTCGCGTTCCTGTCACTGGAAGCGACTACCTTCCTAGTACGTCTCCCCCGTCTGGCACTTTCTCGCGTATTTCTCGTGGTTAGTGGCGCGTGGGCTTCAGGAGAGCAGGGACCTTGCCTGCTGTTCCTCTCTGTTTCCTCCTGTCTACCAGCGCCGGGCACTTGGGGCACTGCATGTCGGATGAAGGCGGTGAATCAGGGCCAGGCTGGATGAGCCCAGATGTCTGGCCAGGTCCTGTTTCCTGTTCACATGCCCCTGGGTCTACCTCAGCCCAGGAATCGTCTGATGGGGCTGTGTGTTCAGGGGAACTCCCAGACGTCAGCCCACTTCTCTCTCCTCATCTTTCTAGGGGGTTCTCTGGGGGAGGTAGTCGGGCAGGGGGAAGGGTGAGCACCAGGCCTAACTCAGATGGTCCAGCGGGACAGGGTCCTGGCCCTCACGGTCCAATGGGACACGTGGCAGGAGAGCAGCAGTCAGGGTTACACAGTAACTCCGGGATGGGGGGGGGGGGGGCAGGAACGCACCTCACCCACTGACAACAGCGAAACTTTCCAAATTTAGAGGCAGAAAGGCAGCAGGCCCATCGTGCTGTTGGGCAGAGGAACTTCCTGACCCATTGCAGTCCTGCCCAGGCAGGAGTTGGCCAAACTGGCCTGGCCCAGCCCAGCCCAGGGAAAACAGGCCGAAACAAGACCCTGCGCCCGTCCACCCCAACTCATGGGGCGTGACAGTGGTGGGACTTTAGCTGATAGGCACTGACTCAGATGGCAGTGACTTAGGAGGGCTTCCCTGTCTGTGACTCAACCCACCCCACTGCCCAGTCTGCCTCTTCAGGGGGAACTCCCAGAAGATTTCACCCACACAGGGAAGGCGCAGGCCCGGCCTTCAAGGGGAGGAGTGGCTGTCAGCGCCATTCAGCACTGCCTGGTTGGGCTACAGCCACTTCCCATCTTGGTGGAAGGCAGGGTGGGGGGCCAACTCTGTCTCCTCCCCAAAGCAGTCCTTGCCACCTCCTTGGCCACGCCTGGTCTGGTCCTGGCAGGCTGGGCGTTGCCTGATTGCTGCGGAAGGAAACAGACTGGCTGGGGAAGGTCATGGATGGGCTCTAACGGCCACGGTGAGGATCCTGGCCAGTGAGTTGTTTGCTCCTGGGTCCTGGCTGGCCGCCGGACTCAACTCTTTCCACCTGGAATGTCATTTCATTTCCACAAGCAGACATGACCCCGATGATCCCATTTTGGAAGGGAGGGAACTTAGGCGCCAGGCTGGGAGCGGCAGGGGTAGGGCTGGAACCTGTGGCTTCCAAAGGAGGGGAGTCTAAATTCCTTCCAGACAAGTTGCTGGCCTGAAGGAGGTCCCCTGGGGAAGGGCCATGGCCTGGCTTCGCCCCTTTCAGGTGACCTTGTTTTCCTACTTCCTCCTCCAGGAAGCCTTCTCCGCCCTTCTGCGCTCTCGGGACCCCTGCATCTACCTGACGGGGAGCTGGTTTCCCATGGTGCTCCTGAGGCCAGGGAGTGGGTGCTCCAGGGTGGGGCCCTGCTGAGGAGCCCTGGAAGTGAGTGCACTGAGTGCACTGAGCAAAGCAGTGTGCTGCGAACAGCAAGGTCGGAGGTTGAAATCCACTCCGTGGGATTTCCTGTGAGCCTGGGGAACTGCATGGTGTGGTCATTCCAGGCCGGCCTGCTACCTGAAAGACCCGAAGTTCAGGACCACAGGTATTCTATACCTGTCAACAGTTACAGTCATGTGAACCCACAGCAGCAGTGCTCCTCTGTCCTGTCGGGTCACGATCACATTGGGATCGAATCCATGGCAGTGTTGTTTATTTTGGAGGCAGGGAGGTGGGGGGGATAGCCAGGACTGACTCGAGGCAGTATTTACTGAGTCTACCAGAAGCTTCTTTCTTCCTCTGCTGCAGGGCAGGGGCCCCTGGCAGTCATTCCAGTTCACCCATTCATGCCTATGCTGCCATGAGCAACCAGTTCCTGCCTGGGCCATGGGGGCCCGGCCGGGGACACCTTGGTGCCAGGCTGCTGAGAGGGCAGCACTCAGCTCACTCGGGCTGCCTTCTCCAGAGGCAGGGGCTCGGGTGTCAAGCAACAGGAGCTGGTACTTGGGAATGGGGCCTAGGGGGCGGACTGGGAGAGTGGCTGGGTCCCTAACAGCGGCGGGAGTCCTCCAGTCCCAGGCTCCAACAAGCTGGCTCCCCCTCAAAACAGCTGTGTCACTGCCCAGCCCAAGAAAAGGGCTGAGAACCAGGCGAGGTTTGGGGGCAGGCCCTGGCTCGGTTGGGCTGGTCACTTGGCCTCCTGTTAGGGTGAGGGGTGCATTCACTAGCAGGCTCGGAGGGTCTCTGCCCACCCCTCCCCTACGCAACCACTTTGTCTTCTAGAACCTGCTCCCAGGACCACAATCACTTCCCAGAGGGTGCGTGAAAACCTCCCGTGTTGACGGGACAGGTGACAGTTGTGTCCACCCTGAGGATGGCCAGTCGCTTCTAGCAGGGGCCGGGTCACCCCTCTCTCCCTCCAGAAAGGCCCTCATGGAACAAAACCAGCCGGACCACACAGAAGGCTATTATAATCATGCTTTTAATACAAACTTAAAAAAATCTGGAGCAATATAAACTGTACAGATTTGATCAATCTTTTTGTTCTGGTTTTTTTAAACTAAATCTCTACACACACCAATGTCCCATTTCAAAATATTGCACGACAATCTGAATACAAAATGCTCGGCTGCATTCTTCCTTCACAAAAGACTGTTCACCTTGCCCCCTCCAGCTCCTCTCCGTGGTTACCCCAATGCCCCCCCCCCCACCACCAATCCCCTTCCTGCCCCTGGCTAGGGAGAGCACTTGAGAGGAGGCCCATGGAGAAAACAGGTCAGCTGGGACTACAGGGTCACACCCTCTCACAGCCAGCCCGCTGTTTGGTTTGTCCCTGGGGGAGAGGGTTGGTTGAGAGGTGGGGGGGGGGGGGGGGGAAGGGAGGAGAAAGGTTTTATTCTTTTTTTATTTTAAAGTTTGTTTTTTCCTGAAAAAATATCTCTCTCCTCTTTTTAAGAAAGAATCTTGAAAAGAAAAAAAAATTACATTTTTTACGTTAGAAATATACATATATTATATATACCTCTTACATTTTACAAATGTAGCAAATTATTCCATAGAAACAGACACCAAAATATGTAAAAAAAAAAAAAAGAAAAAAGAAAAGAAAAAATAAAGGGGGGGGAAGTCTGCCTACGAAACCAGATAAATTAGTGGTTTGTTTTTTTTTTTCCTTAAAAACTGAAATTGAAGCAAAAATGCCTAGATTTGAGAAGAGATAAATTGAACCAGGCCCCGGAGGTCAGCCCTGGAGTTCTGTTCCTGAACCCACACTTTTGTCACGTTCAAGACACTGAAGGGACTGGGCTTCCCTCTCCCTGTCCTGGGGGAGCAGTGCGCAGACGTGGGGGCGGGGGTAAGGCAGCATCCAGCCTGTCCCAGAGCGCCGCTGGGCACCCAGACCAGTTACCTGCAGGAGTGGAGATCTGGGGCGGGGGGGTGGGTCCAGGCAGGTTGGGCCCTGAGAAGCCGAGAGGACAGCTGGTGTTGGGCCAAGGAAGCAGGGCACTGCCCTGCAGGGAGAGGTAGAGCGGGTGCCCATTGCAGAAGCTGGGAAAGGGGAGACAGAACTCGGGCTGGCCTCACAGGTCCAGCAGGTGCCCATCTGGGGGTGGCCGGGAAGGGTCAGGGTGATGGGCCAGGAGCTTTGGTACTTCCTGGGAGGGGGCTCTGAGGCCACGTGGCCCACTTGTCAAAGCATCGTGGCGCGGAAGCTGACCTACAAGGGTGGTGGGTCCAGTGGTCGTCTGCCCGAGGTCAAGCTCCCCGGGCAGGGTGGCCAGGGGGCTGCCAGTCAGTCCCATTGGGAACCCACTCTTCCCAGCACCCGGGGCCAGTAGGGTTGGCTTAGGGCAGCAAGATGGGACACATTGGCAGTCCCAAGAAGTTCCTGATCAGGCAAGGGCACGAATGGACTAAACAGAACGACAAGCAAAAGACCCCTGTGTCTCACTTCAAGGCTCAGGCACTAACACCCCCCCACCCCCAAGTGCTCAGTTCCATCCTGGGTTAAGGACATAGGACAGGAGGGTGACTTCTGGGGACTTCTCTTAGGCATTCGATTGGGTATCCCCTCAGCCCTTCAGAGCTTTTTTTTTTTTTTTTTTTTTTTGGTCAAAGACAAAAGTGCAGATCCCTCAGCAGTTTGGAAACTAGCTCCTTCTGAAGGGCGAGCCCCCGGGGGCACTTGGGCTCAGCCAGACTGGCCTCTTGGCAGGCCGTGAGGAGCGCCAAGGAAGCACTTACAACAACCAGGACCACATCGAGCGTGGGAGTTCCACATGGCTTGGAATCTTTTTAAAAACAGGGCAGCAAATCACGCACACACGCGCACACACACACACACAAAACCCACTCCCCACTTCCCACCTGCCCCCAGGCCCAGGGAAAGGGCTGCTCCAGAGAGGCCACAGGGTTGGCTGGGTCGGGAGCTCTCCAGGCCCGCTGGTCACAGTGGGGGCGAGGCGGGGTGGTGAGACGTGGCCACAGCGCAGAGATGAGGGGACTTCGATGAGAGAGAGTGCGACGACGACGCTCGGCAGTCACAGGCACCAGCGCGTGGGGCAGGGTGGCCAGTGGCCGGCCGTCGGCGCTCCCTGGGGCCCAGACCTGAGAGAGAGTGGGGCTGGGATCGGCCCTTCTCGGGTGGCAGGGCCAAGAAGGCCTGCTGAGGTTGGATGGCTTGGAGTGAGAGGGTGGCAGGGTGGCAGAGGCAGCTGTCCATCGGGGACAGAGTCGGGGCCAGCCTCTGTCTATTCTGGGGCAGGGGTGGCCCAGCCGCGGCTCCTCCTTCCTTGTGGGCGCCTGGCGGAGGAGGCAGGTGGGTGCCAGGTGCAGCGATTCGATTCACATCTGGGCCTTTCTTAGCACAGGAAGCCACGAGTCAAAGGTGTTATGTAGAAAAACTACACGTGAAATTCAGAAAGAAAGAAGGAAAGAAAGAGAGAAGTAGAAAACCCAAATTAGCTGAATGGATCCTGGGCAGGCAGGAAAGCGGGGGGGAGGCAGGTAGGGGGTGTTCCAAGGGACGAGGAGCGCTGGGAGCCCCGTCCACTCCGTGCCTGGCTGGACCTCGTTCTAGAAGCGAGAGTGAGAAGACTGGAACTCTGTGTGTTTTTCTTTTCCTCTTTTGTTGGCCTTTCCGTTCTCTTTCCCGTGGTCTTGGACTCCCGGCCCCGAGGGGGCCTGGGGGGGGTGTCAGTTGGCCAGCACGACGGGCTGGAAGGGCTGGCTTGGGTACTGCATGGTGTTCAGGTTGTAGCTCAGGCCTTCCACAAAGGGCGTCTTCTCTAGGAAGAGGCTGTTGCTGCCACCCCCAAACACCTGGGCCACATCGAAGGTGCTGCCCTGGCCCTCGGCGCCGTCAAAGAGGAGGCTGGGTGAGCCGCTGCCGCTGAACACAAACTCCTTGGCGTTGGGCGAGAGCTGGGATTGGGCGGCCGGGTTGGCCGCGGAGATGAAGTTCAGAGAATGCATAGACAGAGACAGGCTCTTGTGCTTCAGCAGGTGGTGGGTGGGTGAGCGGGCCAAGCGGGGCTGCTGGGCTGGGGGCTGCTGGGGCGGCTGCTGGCCGCTGCCCCCACTGCCGGCCCCAGCCCCACTGCTGGTGGCCCCACCCCCCTTCTTCATCTTGGTGGAGCCGAACTTGGTGGCGGCGAAGGAGGCGGTGGTGAAGGTGATGGGCTGGGCCGAGCGGGGGATGAAGGTGGGGCTGGGCGACTGGCCGAAGGACGGCGACGGGGAGTTGGACAGCGAGCTGTCCTGGCTGCCGATGGGCACGAAGACCTGGGCGTCGGGGTTGAAGCTGCTCTTGATCTCCTTGTCAAGCTCCGGGGCCCCGCAGCCGTCGCTGTCATCCAGGTACAGCACTTTCACCGCCCCCTTCTCCCCAATCTGGTAGGACACCTCGAAAGGGTCAATCCAGACGCTCAGCTCCTCAGGCACATTGGTCCGCACGTCCTCCACGGCCAGGCCGCTCCGCTTGGCGGCCAGCTCCACCACGGGGTCCACCGTCTCTCCGATGTGGACACAGCGGAAGCCAGAGCCCTTCAGTGGCTTCTCAGGGTACCAGTGACCTTCATACTTCTTCTTCAATAGTCGCTCCAGCTCTTCCCCAAACAGGTCTGCCCGGCGCCGGGGCAGCTTGTTGTACAAATAAGAGATGATGAAGTTCAGAGCCACTTTGAGCTCCAGCTGCATGGTCTTGTCCGGGGCAGGGACGCAGCGTAGGGCACGTGTGCACAGGCCACGGGCACTGGCAGGAGATAGAAGGTGGGCAGCCTTGGGCTCCAGCAGGCTCTGGGAAATGAAAAAGGCGGAGAGGGGCACCATGAGTATCTACGAAGGACTGAGAGATTAGCACCCACTTCCGATGACCCTGCCCCCCCCCCTCAGTTCCAAGGACGAGGGTGACAGGGGGTGAGGGGGGGTGCTCTTTTAAGCCGCTGTTTCTGCATCTGGAAAAACGGGCTTCGTGAGGAAGAAGGGGGCTTAAGGGTGTGAACTCTATCAAATTAACGCTCGCTAAAACATGCTCTGTGCTTAGCTATTTCAAAGGAAACAGGGACTGTGGTCCTCGCCATTTTGAGAATTCAGAACTTTAGGTACACGATACTCCACCCCCCATCCCTGTCCTACTCCCCAATTCCCTCTTCCAGGGGGGCAGGGCAAATGCTTGCTCACTGTCTCTGCAACGTCTCGGTGGAGATGTGCCCCAGTCTGTCACAGGCCAAGAATGAAGCTGTCTTTCCTTTCCATCCTTCCAGGGAGAAGAGCACAGGTCATTGAACAGGAAGCCTGGTTGCCTTTGGGCTCTGTGGGGTGGGTGCTCTTCTGCCAAGCTGGCATTCCCACCCAGAGGCCCTCCAGGGAGACAAGGGCATGATCCCCAAGAAGAAGTTCAGACCTGCCGGAAGCCACACATGGGAGCCATGGAGAAAAGGAGACCGCAGGATGTGGGGGCCGACCAAGTATGTGGTAGCACTGGGACGGTCTGGGGCACCTCTGTTTCCGACTAGAGTGTAGGGGAGGAGGTTGGCAGAGGTTGTGTCCACACAACCCGCCCCCGTAGCCTCGAGCGGGGGTCCCCTGGTTACGTAGTGTCCCGGGCCTGTCTGACCACCTGTCCTCGGCCCTGGCTCGGCACGCCTCCTTGTTTGGCGACCCCTGGGGAGAAGGCAGACTGAGAGAAACTGAACGCAGCCTGCTATTTTGGGAGCCGCTTACGGGCAAATCCCACAGAGGTCAGAACGGATCACTGCCCAGGGCTGGGCCAGCCACATGTCTCAGGAAGATGATCGGTGAGGTTCTCAGCAGTCAGAGCCTACTCTATCACGTTGCCCCAGAGGGTGGCCTGGCCTCGGGCTCACGCTGGGCTTTCCAGGCTGGGGTGGGGAAAGGACCTGAAACAGGTTACCAAGGGGAGACAGGCCCAGAACCCATTCCCGGCTGAGTGTCTGGGTGCCGCTGAGCTCACCACCAGGTGAGGCCGATCCCCCCGGATCTGCTGAGGGCACCCCTCCTGCGATAGGCTGGGGCTGGACTTTCAGATTTCCGCCAAGACCACCTTGGAGAATTCTAGGTTGTACAGCTTGAGTTTCCCGAACATTGGCCCAAGCCATGTCTCATCAGTCTCGGGTGGGCGGCCACAGCTCCCCCAACACAAGGATTGGGGGGAGGGGGGGCGGCGAGCAGAGATGGAATGGGAGGAAGTAAAGTTACAGCAAATGGGGTGGCTAGAGCTAGTCTAACCCTCCCGTCAGCTGTGAGGAGACAGGGTCACGTGGGAGGTGGCCCAGCGTGCCCCGCTGCCAAGCCCTCCATGTGTACAGGTAACCCCCTTCTCTTCCAGCCCCCAGACTTCATCTCCAAGTTTCTTCAAGGTCTAGCCTCACCACAGATCAGGGAACCCCCAGCCTGTGGGCCGCATGAGACTCAGAAGCCCTTCTCCTTGCCAGCTGGTATCACACCTGGCCAAGGACAAGCAGCTGGGCTCTCACACGGTGGCTGGTGTCAGCTGCCTTCAGGGGGCTCCGGCTGACAGCGACCGTGTGCGGCCGTCCTCACAATCGTGAGGGGCAAGCTAATGACACGCTTGACCCCTAGGACCTCCAGTGATGTCATCAGTACCCAAGTGGCCCCTGACATCTACCCGAGAAGCATGCTGGGAAGAATAAACAGGTGGCTCTCTGCCTAGGAGGCCTGGACTCAGCCCAGAGGCAAGCTGGCCACCAGGTGGAACAGGAACAGAGCCTCCTCTATGGAACAGGAACAGCGGGCCATCAGAGGGCTCTGACAGGGAGGAGACGAAGGACTTGTCAAGAAGGTGCCCAAGAATAAGGCTGGCGTTAAAAACTGTGTTTCCAAAATGCGCGTGGAAAGTAAAACATACTCTGACCCCACCCACGACAGCCCTCCCGCGCCACCACAGAGCCTCTGGATTTGTGCCGCAGTCCGGCACCCAGACCAAAGGGCTGCTGCACTGTTCGAGCCCCCCTGCATCTCCGCCACGCCACCTGATTACCTTCTAAGCTAACACCCCACCCCCAGCAGTTCAGTCCATAAAATGAGAGCCTTTTACATGCAGGCCAAAGCCATTGGGAAATAAGCTTCCCACTCTCAAATACAATGGAGCCACTGTCATCAGCGCTGCCTGGCTAACCATTTTCTGCAGCATCAGCAGCTCAAGCTGCGCACCAATTTCTACCTCCTCGGTGACACCGCCGCCGCGCAAATAAGGAAGTCTATAACGCTGCCTTGGCCTCTTTAATTGGCGAACAGGCCAGGCCAGATGGCTATGGGGTGGGCCCTGACAAAAATGCCAGTCAACCAGAATGAGATTTTCAGCTCTATCGGCTCAAGCTCTAATTTTGACTTCAAGAAGCTTAGGGAACAGAGGATAAGCACAGGGGCCTCATCCTGTCTTTAGCTACCGAGAGGAGTGACCACTCCACTGGGTTTATTCGTGCTTTTTGAAGCAATGGCCACATTTGAGAGCCGAATGTAAAATATTCATGGGCACGTAGCAAGATTAGAATGCTTAGAAAAGAAGTACTCTTCAATAAAAGGAACAAGCGGATTCCTTTTAAGCAGACCAGAGAGCCCCACAGGTCTTTTCCAACCCTGACTCACATGACAAGAAAGGTAATCACTGAGACAAAAGAAAAAAAAGCGGTGGAGGGGGGAAGTGTGTGTTTATAAATTGCAAAATGCGCCTTTTGTCAATGTATCAAGAAGCTACCAAAGTGAAAGTTGATTCCGTTCAAACACAGAAAGGGTCTTAGTATCCCTCACTTGCTTACCTCCGCAACCAGTATACATGAGAGCACAAAGCCAAACCTGGGGTCGGATCCTTTGCATAGGCTTGTCTTTTGATGAATAAATGCCTGATTGGCAGAGATGGGAGGAGGCGGGCAGGCCAGAAGCCGGGAGGAAGTCTAGGTCAACCAAACCCAAACCCAAACCCAACAGCCATGGAGTCGACGCGAACTCACAAGGACCCTCCAAGCGTGGGCAGAACTTGTGACAAAAGGAGGGTTTTTAAAGAAGATCTGGCTGGGCTGAGCCCCGGTGCGGGCTTGGCGCTTCAAGTGCAGCCGCGGCTCTCGGGAGCAGCGCTGGATAGCTCCCACTCCCACCAGAGGCAGTGATGCCGCCCCCTCCCCAAAAAATAAAAAAGAAAGGAGATCTGGCTTTGTCAGAGGCGGAGGAGGGGCAGTGGCGAGGCGAGGCACTGCGCCCCAGACCAGCACGGATGAAAGCGCGCAGGCACCCCCACGTCCTCTAAGCTGCCACCGCAGGGTTCAATGGAGGGCTGAGAAGTTTGGAGGCGGTCAAGAGGAGTAGGCAGGAGTAGGGGGGTGGGGGTGGGGGTCGTTTGAGCTCGACTCAGACTGGGGGTGGGGAGTGGGCGGTGGGCACACCCCTTTGGTCTGAGAGGCGGTGGTCCAG
>PVJH01048582.1:0-10732 GCA_004026705.1 Nesogale talazaci
CTGCTGTAGACTCTCTTCATTTCTCTCCGTCGTCCTGTAGGCACGGGGTCGCAGCCCAGGCCACACAGGGCCCCCAAGCTTCCACTGTTGTGAAATTCCCTGCCCCAAGGCCTCTCCTCTGAATTCTTTTTAAATCCAAGAATTCTTCTTAAATCCAGCCGGGGGTAAGTATCGGCCTCCCCCAGACAGCCTTCCCAGGAAGCCTGTTGCAAGTCCCCAGCCTGGAGCAGCTGCCCCTCCTGCCCCTGTGCAGAACTGATTGCTGACGCAATTACATAGCGTGTGTGTGTGTGTGTGTGTGTGTGTCTCCCCCAGGGGAACATTCATTCCTCCTGGTCAGGAACAATTGTCACTCTCCCCTGAGCTCCCAGCACCCAAAAGGTGGACAGTTCAAACCCACTAGGGAGGACCTCGGAAGTCACATCTGGCAATCTGCATCTGACGCCCATCAGACAGACCAGATAGAGAGGTCCGATTCTGCACACAGGAGGACACCTGGGGTCTGAATCCTGAACTCCACCCAACAGCAGGGCCAACAATGGGGAGCCAGACAGCAAAAGTGGGAACCGGGAGGAGGGAGGTGAATTCCTGGCTGAGGGTGAAATAGGCCACCCAGCCCTCTCTGAGCTGTTCACCCTGGGGGGCTCTGGAGCCAGGTGGGTGGGGGCCAGATCTACAGGCAGTGTTTGAAACACAGGCCCACGGGCTCAGCCCAGGAGGTTGTGCATGACGGCCAAGAACGCCAGAGGATCTGGTTTCTGGCCCCGGGTCTATTTCAGTGTTCCTCACAGCTGCCTGCCACAGGAAGGGGGCTCCTTCCACAGCCTCCAGCCCATCCCCCGCTTGCTGCTGGAATTTCACCATTGGAGGAGGCAGTCCTTCCGATCAAAACCTTGGCAGAATCTGGCAAGGGAGCCTCTTGAAGCCAGCCTGCTCAGCCCTGGCTTCAGCACAAGCTTCACCAAAGCAAGCAGGGCCGGGCCTGGGCTCCTGGCTCCCATGGCCTAGCAAGTGGCCTCGCTGTCTGGCCCCAGTCTCCCCCAGTCTCCGGATCTGTGGCACAGATGAAGCGAGGGAGCCCAGGCTATGGAATCAACCCCAGGTTCTGAGCTCCTGGGGCCCAAGTGAGCGCAGCCCTTGGGGAGGAAGAGGCTCAGTGAAGGCAGCTGGAGGGACCAAGTCTAAGTGGAACAAAGATGACCCTTCCTGAGGTCCTTCAGCACCAGGGAAACAGCCCACAGAGCGGTTCTCAGAAAGGAAATGTATTTTTGGAAAGTCTTCCCACGGACTTTCCCAAGACCTGCTCTGAGCCAATGTCTGCGTAGTCACAAGTTGGACTGACTGCTAACTGCAAGGTGGGCAGTTCCAAGCCACCCACTGCACTGCACCCTAAAAACATGTGGTCTCCAAATCTCTTGGGGGCAGGTCTATCCTGTCCTTATGAGTCTTCATCCACTCGGTGGCAGTGAGGTTTTCTTAGGTTGGCTTGTTTTAGCTCAGTCTAGAAAGCACCTACTACATGCTCAGCCTCAAGCCAGGAACTCTGGAGAAACACAAAGAAAGCCCAAGGCTGGGCTGGCTGGGGAGAGGAAGTTAACCCTTACAGGCTCCTACTGCTTCTCTCCTGCCCCCACCCTCCCCTGTGGAAGTAACCATGTCTTCAAGTTCACTCCCCTTCCACCTTCCCGAAGCCTTCTGCAGTGTCCTAGGATCATGGGGATGCTGGGGACGGTCCCCTCTCATTCCTTAGAAGCGAGGCCCTTGGTAGGAGGACAAGTCCCCTGGACTGCTGTGACGCTGCACTTGCCACCCTCGGCTCATACTGCCCCCCCCCCCAAGCAGTGGCTCCCCCCAACCTCCCCTGGTCTCCACTCACTCCTCCCCAGGATGCCTCCCCACTGAACACTTACAGAAAAAAGCATTGGCACCTGCCCTCTTATCCCAGAGGTCTGCTTTTCTCCATAGCAACCACCACCTGACAGATTATATATTTGATTGTTTGTTTGTTTTTTCTTGCCTGTTTTCCTCATTAGAATTTAAGCACTCTGCGGGAGGTGGGGGGGGACTGTATCCCCACTTTTAGTGCAGGTAGGTTCTGCTGACTGATGAATAAAAGGCTCCCTGGTTCTGATGCTGCTGGCACATCTGGAGTGAGCTGGGCATCGGGGACGGCGCTGAGAAGCAGCGGTGAATGCAAAGACCCTTCCTTGTGAAACTGGCTGCCCAGCGGGAAAGACAAGAGTGGATTCAATACTCCCACAGCTAAATGCGTCATTACCACAGTGCCTGAGTATGAGGAACCGGGAGGGGTCATTCAGAGAGAGCCAGTCACAGTCAGCCTAAATCCAGTGTGTGATGGAGGGCAGTCAGGGAGGACTTCTCTGAGGAGGTGACCTTGAGTACTCAAGGCTGCGTGGGAACCCCCCCCCCCCGCACAAAGGGGAGGGGGACACTCAACCAGGAGAGGGAGGTCTGTGCAGCAGGCAGGACCCTGCAAGTGGAGTCCTACAGCTGGTGCTGGAGCTCGGTGCCCGACGTTCCATCAGAGAAACCCAGGGGAGAAGCCAGAGCTCCCTGCCATGGCTGGGAGACCACCTCCTGGGCTGGGACACTGCACTGCCACCTGGAGCCACCACTGGGCTTGGGGCTACGAGATGGGCACCAGGGGTCCAAAGAAGGGGCTTCAAGGGGTCACCTAAACTGGCGCCAGAGATAGGCAGGAGGTGAACAGGGGGAGATTTCTGGGGGAGGACCAGCCTAGGCTGAAGTTGGGAATGGGAAGCAGGAGGCTTGTTTCCAACAGGAGGGGCCACATTCATTGATTCCTTCTATTCAGCAGACTTTGGATCAGGCTAACACCTGGGGTCTTGCAGGCAGGGATGTGCCCTACAGGAGCCCTTCAGAACGTGCACGGAAAAGCGCGATTAAAAGGCAGGAGAAAGGAAGGGGACAGCCAACGAAATCAGGGACAAGGGAACAAAATGTGCTTTAAAATGCATAGCGAGGAGGGCGTAGGATGCCTGGTGGGGGCTTGATCAAGTGCAGTGTAGCAGAGAGGAATCCATAAAGGGTGAACATGATAGTGGGACAAGAGGAAAATAAAAGGAAATACAGGAGAGAACCAGCAGGCAAAGGATGTGTATAGAAGTCTAAATCCAGTCACATACATATGTAAATATATTTTATACAATGAGAGGAAAATAGATCTATGTACATATTTTTATATGTTAAGTATTAAAACAGCAGACAGACCTTGGGCCTCTATGCAAGTCCTCCCTCAATGCAAGAACACTTCGTTCTAATAATCCAGCATTCTGTAATGCTGACCTTCCTGACAAGATCACTGAAGATAAAATGTGTGCACAAGCAAATGTGGTAAAGAAAGCTGATGGTGCCCAGCTATCAAAAGATATAGTGTCAGGGCTGAGCCGTGGTGGCGTAGTGGTTGTGCGCGGGACTGCGGCCCACTGGGATGGAGGTTCAATTCCCGCAGTGGGGCTGGGCCTCCTACTCCCACCGCTGGAGAGCAGTGATGCCAAAAAAAAAAAAAAAAAAGATATAGTGTCTAGGGTCTTAAAGGCTTGAAGGTAAACAAGGGGTCATCCAGCTCAGAAGAAACAAAGCCTGTGTGACCAAGAGATGTCAAAGGAATCAGGGATCAGGCATCAAAGAACTAAAAATTTTATTATTGTAAATGAGGGGGAGTAAAGGTTGGGGATCCAAAGCCTATCTGTAGATAATGGACTTCCCCTTATAGAAGGGTGCCAGGGAGAAGACGAAGCAGTTGGGGTGCAGTGTAACAAGGATGTAGGATACAACTTTCCACTAGTTCCTCAATACTTTCTCCTCCCCACTATCATGATCCCAGTTCTACCTTACAAATCTGACTAGACCAGAGGATGTACACCGGTACAAATAGGAACTGGAAATACAGGGACTCCAGAACAGATGATCCCTTCAGGACCAGTGGTGAGAGGGTGGAGTAGAAAGGGGGAACCAAGGATAGGGATCTACATATAACCTCTTCCCTGGGGTATGGACCACAGGAAAGTGGTTGAAGGGAGACATTGGATAGTATAAGATATGGCAAAGTAATAATTTATAAATTATCAAGGGTTTATGTGGGAGGGGGAAAATGAGGAACCAATATCAAGGACTTAAAAAAAAAAAGGCTTGAAGATATAAACAAGCGGCCACCTAGCTCAGAAGCAACAAAATCTGTGTGATCATGAATTGTCGGTGGGAGCAGGTATCAAAAACCCAGAACAAAAAAAACCATATCAATGTGAATGAGGGAGAGTGCAGAGTGGAGACACAAAACCCATGTGTAGATAATTGGACACCCCCTTACAGAAAATCACAAGGAAGACATGAGCCACTCAGGGTGCAGTATAGCATTGATGAAACATACAACTTTGCTCTAGTTTTTTAATGCCTCCTCCCGCCCCCCATCATGACCCCAATTCTACCTTACAAATCTGGCTAGACCAGAACATGTACACTGGTACAGATAAGAGGTTGAAACACAGATAATCCAGAACAGATAAACCCTTCAGAACCAATAATGACAATAGGGATACCCAGAGAGGAAGGGGAAGATGGGGGAGAAAGGGAAATCATGATTGACATATACCCCCTGTTTTAGTCTGGGTACATCAGAGAAACAAATTAATTAAAAAAAAACCCTGCTATGTATATAATGAAGAGGTTTATATAGAAGAACAACTGAACAGTGAGAAAAACATCCCAGCCCAGTCCAGTGTAAGGTCCTAAGTTCAATATTAGTCCATATGTCTGATACCAGTCTAGCAAGTCTTCTTTAGACTCACAGAACACATACAATGAGGCCAAATACAAGATGATCACAAGTCAGATGGGCGGAATGCCTTTGGACTCAAAGGTGTTGTAAACATCTCAGCACTGGCAGGGGTCTACAAGTGGCTCCTCTGGCATCAAAGGTCTGGTTCATCCATGTGGCTTGTCTGGCTCGGGGCACTAGGGTGCTTCTTTGTGGCTTCTCCACAGGGATGTCTCACAGGAAGTCTGCCTTGTCAGTAGAGAGTCTCCACAGAAGTGAACCACGAGGGAGACAGTGTCTCTGCCTCCAAGAAGGAATGACCACATTTCCCAGAGTTCTCGGGAGAAGGCTAAGCCCACACAGCAGTCTCATTGGCTAGGTCCAGATTGACAGGCGAGACTCCACCCCTACACTCCTACTCCTCAAATTAACACCAAATTAGGTGACTGCCACCCCCACCCCCAGGGGGAGAAACAACCTAAAATTGAGTGAAGAAAGACATTGGTTGGCATAAGACATAAAAAATAATAATTTATAGATTTATCAAGGGTTCATGAGGGAGGAGGGAAGCAAGAAGCTGATATCAAGGGCTCAAGTAGAAAGAAAATGTTTTGAAAATGATGATGGCGACATATGTACAAATATGCTTGCCACAATGGATGGATGGATTATGATAAGAGCTGTAAGGGCCCCCAGTAAAATGATTTTTTGAGAAGACTAAAATTAAAAAGTAAAAATACTAAACATAAGTTCATCTAAACATAGACTCCATCATAGTCACCACCCTTGTGTAAGCGATGATCTTAACCATGGAGCCCATCCCTAAACTGAACAGGCCCATGCAATCTTTTCTGGATTATCACCTGAGGAAAAGTGAGAAGGACATGTACATATATATAGCAAAAAGCGGGATCAGAGCTGTCAGTCGGGTGACGGATGCCCTCCCTGGGAACTCCGGCAGGTCTGCCCTGCTGGGTGAGGAGACCAAGCAGGACACGGTCGTGGTGGGAGAAAGCCTCCCTGGTGAGCTCTTCCTTGGGCATTATTGCTGGACTAAAGCCTGGGCTCACTTACTCAAAACACTCCCCCAAGAAGCAAATGTTCTCGCTCCTTGGCCTTCCAGGAAGTCAACAAGCGAAGGTCTCCAGTCCCCAGAATCGCACACCGTGTGTGCGTGACCTTTGCTCCTGGCCAGTCTGCTTCTGCTTTGACAGATCCCTTCCACCTCTCGGTGGCCGTGGCTGTGGCTGGTCAAGAGGCGAGGGCGTCTCCTCCTTGTGTGGAGGTGCAAGAGGCGTTTGCTGGTCGCTGACGCCACCCACGGAAGGCACCCGGTGCCAAGGTTCAGGGCTCTGCCACGGAGCGAAAGGTCTGCGATTGGAATCCAGCCAGCGTTGCTGCTCTTGGCAGGGGAGAGACTGTCTTCTCAGGCTGCAGCCTCGAACACCCTTTGGGACAGTCTTGCTCTGTCTCACCGGGTCTCTGTGAGTCCCAGGTCACTCAGAGGAGGCAGCAGCACCCAGCAGCACAGCAACACTACAGTCAACCTGCAATGCGCTTCTCTCTCCCTCTCCCTCTGGACCAGTTCGGCTGGCCCTGGGCCATTCCGGGCTCTATGGTATGGCACCAGCCCCCCAGTTCTGGTTGGATTGGGGCTTTTGTACCTGGATGTTCCCCAGGTGCCTCAAAGTCCATGTGTCCAGAACCGGACTCAGTACTTCCCTGACCTATCCTGAGTCTGCACTCATGCCCACCTCACCTGGGGGGCCGGCTTCTGCTCTTTCTCTTCCTCCCACACTGCCAGGAGTAAGGCCGGTCAGCTCTGTCTAGTCGGCAGCCAATAGACGCTCCCCTCCTCTGTCCCCCACTCCCACTGCACAGGCCCCAACTGACCACCCCCATTGCCTGCTAGGAGCGTCTGCACAAATCCAGCCATGCACCCCACATCAGACACAAGCAAAGACAATCCATTTTCTTCCCTCTCTGCCTCCTGTCGCCGCCCTCACCCTCCACGGCTTGCCGAAGAGTCCACCCCGCCCTGGGGGTGGGCTCCTGCAGCCAGTGAGTGACATTAGTGACCAAGAGGAACCAGAGAGGGAGAAGCTCACAGTCTAAGGAAGACGTCCTTCCTCGGGCCACTTCCCCTCGCAGCCTGGGTCAGGGGTGCACCATGTGCAGACAGGGGCCTGTCCTCTCTGGAGAAGCCGTGGGCAGAGCTCCGAGGACTGTAGCAGGCTGGCCGGACGAGTTGCCAGCGAGGTTTACGTAGGAGGGCTGACCAACGGGGTCTAAAACAAGCAACAAGCCCTGTGCCATCGAGTCGATTCCGACTCAGAATGACTCTGGAGGGCAGGACAGAACTGCCCCGTGGGTTTCGGAGAGACGATGACTCTCTATGGACTAGAAAGCCTCTTCTTTCTCCCTCGGAGAGACGGGTGGTTTCAAACCCATGCTGACTTTGCGGTTAGCATGCTTCCAGGGCTCCTCCCGGGCAGGGTGCCCAGACGGCGGACAGGGGCAGAGGGTGCTTCCCAGGTGGTATGGAGCGGGCCCAGCGGCAGAGGACAGGGCTCTATGCAGAGTGTGCATAGAGTGAGGACAGTTTGCCGGGAGCTGAAACGTGCTCAGTGTGGGGAGGAGTGGGAGGAAGACCAACAGAGAAGCCAGCAAACAGACACAGAAGCCTGACTCTGAAGTGCAATCAGTGAGGGGGGAGGGGGGAGCTGGGGGGTGGGGGGCGCTGGGGTCCACATGGACGGGAAGGAGCCAGCGGAGGGCGAGAGCCTGAGGGTGCTGGTGGAGGTCCAGGAAGAGATAAGAAGGAAGTTCCTAGAAGCTGGGAAGGGTGAGGCTCTATTCCAACAGAGAACCACCCTCGATCCTGGCTGGGAACGCAGGCCCTCACCCTCTTGGGCAATGGGACTTCAGAGGAGATGATGTGGGTATGGCTTTGAAGGAGGAGGTGGAGCTTTCTGGGCAAATGGGTGAAGGCATCCTGGGCCAGAGCAGCGGAGTAAGCAAAAGACACAAAGCCTGAGGCAGCCAGCGTGGTAGGGGACCACTGCTGACCCAGCAGAGGTGGTGAAGGACCAGGCTGCGGGGCTGCAAGGGAACCAGGGTGCTTCTCCGGTCCCTCCACATCTAGCGGCTTGTGTCTCTGAGATCGAAGCTCTGCTGAGAGCCAAAGACTAGTCTTATTCATCTCTGTGCTGCGAGTGTGTGTGTGTGTGTGTGTGTGTGTGTGTGTGTTAGACCAGGTAGACTAGAGAAACAAATTCATAGACACACATATGGATATAAGGGTAAGGTTTATATACAAGAGGAATGGAACATTGAGAAAACCTCCCAACCCAGTCCAGTTCAAGGTCATAAGTCCGATATTAGCCTATATGCCCGATAACAGTCTATAAAGCCTCTTACTGACTCACAAAGTCATAGGCCAGTGGGTGCAGAGTCCCGGCACTGGCAGGGGTCTCCCCGTGGCTCCTCATTTCCAGGGCTCGGGGGCCATCAACAGCATCAAGTGGTGGTAGAAGCAACTCAGTGCTGGCAGGGGTCTCCATGTGGCTTCTCCTCCAGCAACTCCAGTTCCTCAGACGCTGCCATCTTATCTTGTCTGTAGTTCATCGACTTGGAGACTGACTCTCAGAGACTGAGAGAGAAGTCTCTCTTCTCCAATTGGGAAATCCCTCTAGACTTTCCAGAAGTCTCAGGAGAAAGCCATGCCCACACAGAGGCCTCATTGGCTACTCAATGGCTATCTCCAGATTAACAGCCTAGACTCCACCCCTACATCTCAATCATGAAATTGGCATCACGAATACATGACCGCCACAGTGTGTGAGTGTGAGTGTGTGTGTGTGTGAGTGTGTGTGTGTGTGAGTGTGTGTGAGTATGACATGGATGAAGGGCCCATGGTGCTCTGAGATCAAGCCTAACAAAATCATTCTCTGTTGAGGCTAAGTGTTATTGAGGTTGAAGGCATCTTTACAGGAACCATTCACTGTCCTTTGAGAGTGGTGTGCCGGGTGTGGTGCAGGGCAGGAAGGCCGCAGGGAGACCTGACTGGCAGAGAAGGTACCCGTGGTAGTTATATAATTGGTTGTCAATTTGAAGATTTAGAGTGGAGGGGTAGGGTGGGGGAGTCTAGTCTGTCAATCAGGTGATAACCATTGAAGCCTCTGTCTGGGTATGGCCTTCTCTAGAGCATTCTGGGAAATGCTAGATTTCTTCCTTGGAGGGGGGAGACACTCTATCTCAGTACTCACTCCCTGAGAGACACTCTACTGACAAGATACATGGCAGCATGCTGAAAGAGCCTGTGCCCTGGGAACTGGAGGAGCCACAAGGAGACTCCTGCCAGCACTAAGATGCTTCTACCCCCACTGGATCCACAAGACTCTGCACCCACTGGCCTGTGGTCTTCCTGCCTTCGGCACTGCTGCATGTATTTCATGAGTCTGAAGAGGACTTCATAGATTGGTATCAGACACATGGGCTAACATTGGACTTAGGGATTTGATCTGGACTGGGCTGAGTTGTTTGCTCAATATTCGACCATTCTTGTATAAAGCCTCTTTCTTATATACATATGAGAATGTCTATGAATTTGTTCCTCTCATCTGCCCAGACGAACACAGTCCTTTAAATGTCTTCTCTCCCCTGCACAGCTCTGTGTTCAAAACCTCCTCCTCACTGCCCCTCCGTGAGGTCTCCAGCCTTCCCACCAGCCCAAGCAAGCCAGGGGCTGAGGGACCCCAGAGGCAGACATGACTGCGTGTACCCCCAGCAGCCCCCTCACCTGCACTATCTGGGGCACCCAGAGCTGAGCTCACAGGCTCACAGGCTCTCTGGTTCTGACTCCCGTTTCCACGGAAACAGACGGCGGCAAACGTCAAAGTCCCAGCTTTCAAACGCGGGTCTCTTCCAAAACTTGCTCTCACGTGATGGCGAGTCCAGTCCTGCCAGGATGTCATGGGGGGCATGGAGGCACTGTGGGACAGAGCCCAGATGGGGCAGAACCCTGGCTCCCAGATCAATGCCTTGCTCCCCCCCCCCCACAACCACCAACCTCACCCCTCTCCGGAGACCACAGCACCATTAGCCTGGCCTCCACTTACCACCCACCACCCGGGCAGTGAGGACCTAGGACCTGATGCCACTCAGGCTTTTGTGGGCTCAGAGTGAGGACAGAGGATGGGGGCTTGGCTCTCTGTGCGCCTAAAGCCCCCCTGTATGCTCTCTGCAGCTTGCTGGGCTGTGGAACTTCGCACTTCCCGGCCACTGAGGCTGGGGCTGCCTCGCCGGACACTGGGAGGAGGGAGGAGAGGGCACAGGTCCCCAGGCCACTGACCTGGCAGGGACCAGGCGGACAGAAAAGGGGCTGTGCTGCACGGTACCCACTAGAACTCTGCCTGCGCAGGCTCTGGATCCCGGTGTCCTCTGGGCACAGCCCTCTGGGGCACTCCACAAGGACCCTCTCCACCCCTTCTGGGGCTTCTCTCAGCCCCAAGAGGCTCTCACCTGCACAGCCGACTCCCCTCCTCGGGAGAGAGACTGACCCTCTCCTGTCCAATGGGGTATCCTCGGGGCCTGCACCATGCCTGGCACAGTGCCTGACTCAGCATGACCCCTCGCGGGGGGGGGGGGGGGAAAGAAACACCCCCAGGTCCTGCTCCACCCTAACAGGTTATTGGAGCCAGGTTGCAGCACGGCTGCTGCTGGTCAGACATCTTAGGGAGGGTCTTCCTCCTTCAGGCACAGCATGTGCTTTCCAGGGACATCATAGGTGCTCAGCACATCTGCTGATTTCTCGCTCTCTCTCTCCCCTCACTGCGCTCCCTCTCCACCCCACCCTCTCCACCCCCTTCATCTGCCTGGCCCTGTCCCCTACTCTGTCCTCCTCCTCCTCACTGCGCCTGGGAGGTCGTTTTT
>PVJH01048583.1:0-10719 GCA_004026705.1 Nesogale talazaci
GAGGAAGAGAATTGGCCCTGTGGGATGACTCACGTGCAGTGGTCCCCGTGCAGTGGTCAGGATGAGCGGGGGCGGCAGCCCTCTCAGGGGCCAGGCACTGAGTGTGTGGCCACGCTGTGTGTGGCTCTGGGGTGGGCCCGAAGAGCTGGAGATGGGGGTGTGGGGATGGTGGTGCTATGTGGGCTGTGCACCGTGTCTCCGCCTTCCACCAGAGGCAGGGGTAGAGAAGTGGAAGAGTCCAGCTGGGTCTTTTTCCTCTGCTGCAAGGGAAGCACACACGCAGATGATTTAAAAAAAAAAATTTTTTTTTTTTTGAGCAAAGTCACGAAGATAAGTTACTTCCCACCATTTGCTCGGCCCAGGTAGGTCCACGCAGTCCAGCCTGCTGGCCAGAGAACTAGCCTCAAAACCCCCTCTCTGACGTCCAACCACCTTCTCCATCCAGCGCCAGCATGGTCTTGCAAGCCAAACACGAGAAATGCTATTTAGGGTTGGTGTACCTCACAGGAAGCCTTCAGATTGCAAGCATATGTCTGAACTGCTGGCTTTGTGTACATGGCCCCAGTGGCCGAGAATGTGTTGGAGAGGCTGGCTTTTGCACAAGGCGAGTGAGGGGTGTGGGGGTGGGGTGCTGTTAGAGCGTACACCAGGCTGAACAGAACCTCTGGCTTCAAATGGATTCAGGCAGCAAGAAGCTTCTTTTGTCAAGCCAGTATGATCCTTGCTTTCCTTTCTTCTGTGCGTACCGAGCCCTCTTCTCTGCCTGCACCTTTCTCTCCACCCCACGTGGGGCTCTCGGCTGTCTTTCTGCTCAGGCATCTGTGGGGCCTGGTCTTGTTTCTATTTCCAAGGATCTGTCACACTTCAACGGGCTTTGTGGCTCCACACACTGATGAGCTGCCTTCTCGTGCAATTTTTAAAAAATTTATATTATTTCGAGATCCCTGTATTCACCCACAGTTATAAGAAAGAGTACAGAGTTTCCATGCATCCATTACCCAAACTGAAACCAGAGGCGTCACTGTCAAGGGACTTCAACTCAAAGTACCCCTGTGCGAGTCTAAGTAGACCTATACTCCAGAGGGGGTTCCCAGGCACCCTCACACTCAAAACCAGAAGATCACTGTCCTGGAATCGGTCCCATCGTATCGTGACTCTATAGGACAGGGTAGAACTGGCCCTGTGGATTTCTGAGACTAGGACTCATTCTGGGACAAGAAAACCTCATCTTTCCTCCCCGGGGCCTCTGGTGGCTTTGAACTGCTGCCCTTGTAGATCAGAGCCCAAGATGGAACCAGTAGGCCCCCAGGGCTTCTAAGATAGAACTTTAAACCGCAACCTTTTAGTTGCAGCAATTATCCATTTGCATCCCCCAGAGAGATTCCTCAATAGGAGACAGAGGACTCTCTTGTTGTCCCCATCTTACAGATCAGAAAAGGGAGGCTTGGCTGGGGATTAGTTGGTGACTGCTCGTAACAAACATGTTAATGCTTTAGAGGCTTGGAAAGATGAAAGGGGTGGCCAGTGTCTGATTCTGCATGACCAGCTGCAACTCCATAGGGTGCCCCTGCTAAAACCAACCTTTGACAGCATCGGCTGCCATTCATTCAGAGTGAACTGGCCGGGCAGTCTCCCACAGCCAGAAGAGGACTCTGACAATGAGCCTTCGACTGGGGCGCCTCCCACCAGTCAGAGGAGGTGTGGAGGGAGATGAGCAAGTTTCCTCCAGGAGTGCCTGGCAGAGAAGGAGTAAGAAGCAAAAAGTATGATCCAGCCATATTATTTTGCTTTTTCTTCAAAGAAAACTCCTTATTAGAAAAACAGTTTAACTATTAGGCTATGTCTTAATTACAACCTAGGCCTTACAGTTCTTAAGAAAAGATATGATTAGGGCAAAATTAAAATATGGCAATGAGCGTTAAGCCGCCTCACTTAAGTACTGTTTTCGATGACTCCTTACTTAGCTTTGGTTTACATTTTCTCAGTGATTTCGAGGAGCCTTGGTGGTGCTCTGGGGTTTATGCTGGCCTGTGGACCCCAAGGACGGGGGTTCAAACCTACCAGCTGCTGAGGGGGGGCGGGCAGGGCAGAAAAATGAAGCTGTCTGCTCCTTTAAAGATCTAGTCTCAGGAATCCATGAGTCAGAATAGCGTCATTAGTAATGGCCTAGCTTTGATTTTGGAAAGTTCTTTTGTCTGTTCAAGACTTCCAGGAACCCAAAACAACCACTGGCAGTTGTGGTTAGATGTACCATTACAGTGAGAGTTCTTTATCTCTGCTTATTCATGATTGATCTCTGCTCTTGTCCCCTATTTATCCATCCATCCATCCAGCCAGCCAGCCAGATAGCTGGTCTTCTATGCTTACTTACTATGACCTTACTAGAGGAGTTTTATGTGCCGCACCATGTTCAGCCAACACTTTCACTTAGGAGGTAGTTTCAGATTGGTTCGGACTGCCATTCTCATGCTATTCAACTTCTATTTCTGTAGATCAGAAAAGAAAAATCTGTAGCAAAGATCTTGCTACTAATGGTGGCTCCCCTGGGCCAAAGGCAATGTCTTACTTATGCCTTTTATCTCAAGGCTGCACACACTGCCTGCAACACGGCACACGCTCGGTCAAGTTCGCAGACCTAACGTGTTCGCTCTGTTCCTCTTTCAGAAAGTGTTTTCATGTTTGCTGTTGAATCAGCATAGATTTACCCCGGGGGTTATGTCACTAATATTGTATTCCTTGGATGTCTTCTTCTCAAGGGAGAGGGTTTATTTGAAAAAACCAACATGTATTCCTTACATGATGCTCTTCCTCTGCCCAGATGTCTTCCATCCTGGATGACATTCTTCGGGTCCACAAGTTAGTGATCTTTCCTGCCCTTTACAAGTCCTCTTGTGGAATGAATTGTCCTCCTTCACTCTGAAATCAGCCTAGGATATGGTCTGGTCATCCATGTCTGCAGGCATCCACCCACTCCGCGGCTATTCCTTGCTCAATAATATTGAATAGGTTAAAAAAAGAAAAACACTCTGAGGTCACTGCTGTCTGGGCTGCTCTGTAGCCTTCCTGAGGCTGCGCATCTGTCTCTCAATGGGCAGCAGCTGCGTTTGAACAGCTCATCTTGTGGCCAGCAACCCGAATCTTCAACCTGCGATGCCATGATCTTGAGCCCTGGTGGCACTGTCAGGGAAGCACTGGGCTGCCGCCAGGTTGTTGGTTCGAACCCACTGGTTACTCTGAGGAAGAAAGATGTGGCCATCTAATTCCATAAGGTTTCTAGCCTTCGGTCTTGGAAAACCCTAGATAGAGTCTCTGCCAGTCAGAACTGACTCAGAATGGCTCAATGGAAGTGGGTGGGGCAGAAGGGAAGGTTAATTGTTCACCTATAAAGCAGACAATGGCTAGAGGAGCCAGACAGTGGCCTGTGGTGGAGTGAAATTTCTTAACGTGGCTTTTCTGTCCATGCCTCTGTAACTCCTACCAAGTGATTAGGTGGGGCTATGCAAATAGGGGATGTGTAACGCTAATAGAGGGGACCCGTCGGTCACTTCCGGGGCTATAAGGATGAGCTCTCTGGGCAGGATGAGGGAGACATTCCAGGACCATCAGAAGAAGCCTGTCTGAGATCTCTGACGTGGTGGAGACCAGAGGCTGAGGCAAGGAGACCTTGAGACCGAGCAGAAGAGCAGCACTCCAACTATGAGCCGGAATAGTGAGCTGACTTCTGGACTCACAGTGGGAGGAACCACGGGGCCACATGGCAGAGCGGCCGGGGACCAGAGAGACTTGGCTGCTGGCCAAAGAGAGGTATTTCCGTGGACCAATGACTGTGTCCTGACTGTTCCCTGAGCCTGACTTGTAGTAACGTGTTAACTTCCCTAATAAACCTCCATAATTGTGAGCATTGTCTGTGAGTTCTGTGTGGTCCTTGTAATGGGTTATCAAAGCAAGCACAGAGGTAGAGTGCTGTGTGTGTGTGTGTGTGTGTGTATGTAATCAGTACAGAAAGACAGCAATTGAAGACAGCTCCAACCTCTGTCTTGTGCAGTAGGGCAGTCAGAGAGGCTCAGATACGGCTCCCTCCATCCTGTCTGCACAGTGCCACATAATGTTCAGAAAAGCATTCATATGGCTTGTCTAGTTTCCTATCTCTTTCCTCCAATAAAGCTTGTCCCCTAAAATGGGGACAAGAAAGTACCTTGTTGTCTTAATTTTTTTTTTTTAAGGATTCAAGTACCGAACACCAGTATCAACAACAAACCCAGGGACTCTCCTGTCCATTTCGGGTCACTCTGTATGGGAAGAGATAGTCAGGTTTCCCCTTTGCAGTGGGCCTCGATCTCCAGTTTCCCAGTGACTAGTTGAGTACCCACTTAGCTAGAGTTTGTCAGACTGGGCTGTCCAGAGAAACAAAACCAGAGTCACTCATGTACATGCAAGAAAGAACTTTCTATCAAGAGGTAAAATTTTATATCACGCAGACAGTCCAGCTCAGCCTAACTCCATGGGTCCGATGCCTGGCGGAGCCCTCTTCAGATCTTGCTGGCGACACAGAAAGGTGAGGTGGGGTGCAGGGAGATCAGAGGCCCGTGAGCGCAGAGTTGCATGGATAAAAAGTCGGGGTGGACATGGCAGGATGCTGACAGCCCCCAGGTTGCTTCCCAGGGTCAGAAGTCCATCTGGGGTTGCCCTGGAGGCAAACACAGAGTCCCATAAGCAGGGAGGGTGAAGGACCCGGCAGAGAAATTCTCCCTGTCCGTCTTGTAGAAAAGGCCACTGATGGACAGGCTGGACTTCACCTCTACCTCCATGCAGGGACCAACAAGTGACATCAACTCTAATTACCACACAGGGATTTCATAGAGGAAGGTCTTCAATTGTTGATAATTGTATCGATCCATCCGTTAGGCCCTCCTTGCCTTCAAGCCTGCTTACACAGCCATCTCCTCTTTGAAGCTTCACAGGACATTTTGAAAGCACAGAGAGGATGCAAGAAAAAATTCCTGGGCGTCATCAGAGTATCTCCCAAGAGGTGGCAATCTGCATTGCTTTATCCCAGCCCCAAAGAGGAGCTTGATGGCCTCATGCTGAGGGCAGTCCCAGGGTCCCTCCCTCTCTCCTTTGGTGTTCTGCACTTGATTGTCACACCCCACCTGAGTGAGACATGAGGCAGCTGAGCCCTCCATGAGCTTAGTGGCTGGAGCCAGCTCACAAGGCAAGTCAGGAACTGAGAGGTAGGGACAAAAAGAGGATCTTTGGAGAGTTTCAGTCACCTCCAGATATCACCACCACCAACACATCATATACGCCGTACAAACAAACAAACAAACAAACACCTCAGCTGTTAACAGCAGCAGCAGCAACAACAACAAAGACAACAAGAACCAAAGATTCTGCCTCCTGTGAACCCGCGGAGCTCCAGGGTAGCCAGCCCCATCCGGTGTCTTGGCCGTCACCTTCCAGAGACGGGTCTCTGTGCGGTTCTTCCATGAAGCCGCTGGGTGGGTTGGAGCTTCCCGGGGCATAGTGGTGTGCCCCCGAGACCCTCTCGTCGACGATGTGTGGAGCCTCTAAGTGCCACGAATTTTACCTGTGGTAGCTTTCCCTTGCATCTTAATTAAATTTTAAAAAGCCCAGTTTCATTCTAATATAATTCACATATGATACAATTCAGTGGTTTAAACATCCTTGGAAAGAGGTGTGCAATTCACCCCACTTGGTTTTAGGATATTTTCTTTTCTTTCTATTTTTCTTGCGCTCATCATTATGACTCACATTTTTATTTTGCGGAAAAAGTCTTCACACATGTAAAAAGACCCCCAACACAACAAGTTGCAAAGACATACAATGACCACCTGGCTTCATCTATTGCTTTATGTCTTTCTTCGAGTTTCTTCAGGGTGGGGGGTAGGGGGGCAAGATTACTTGTAGATGGTGTGACATCTCATTCTTAAATACTTCAGTGTCTAACTCTTCAGAACAATAGCAGTCTTCGACATGACTAAAACACACACTATGGCCACCCTTGGGAAATGTCACAGGTAAACACTTCTATGATCTAGTTTACAGCCTTGATGCAACACCTTCCCTCCCCCCCACCCCCCAGTACCCGCAGCCCCAACAGAGTCTGTGGTTTGAATCAGACAGAGATCTCACAAGATGACAGCTTGATTGTCCTCATCACGTTTTCTTTTGTCTCCTTCCCCAGGGCCGTGCCGCAACCTCTGTAACTCTTCGGACACTGATCATTTTTGAGGAGTCTGGGTTTGATACTCTGCAGAATTGCCCCTCAATGTGACTTTGGATGATACTTCCTCAAGGAGAGATTCTGGTTACACATTCTTGGCACAGTTATTAAGTAAGAGAAATTGGGTCCCTGGTTCATCACGTGGGGTGGGGAGGAGGGGAGGGGGAATAAAATGTCAGTTTACTTCATAAACATCATGACTTCCAGAATTCTTCTGGAAGGGTACTAGTTCTTTCTGTAATTAATAAGCATGTAATTATTCCGTGTGAGTATCCTGTCCCCTTGCTCCCAGGGGTGCAGGAGCTGTAGCATTCATTGGTGATTCTTGGGTATTGGCTTTAAAACTCTCACAGTAACCCTCTGTTGGGGGGAGGGACCTACAAAATGACACACCTCTCTATGTTTTTACATTGAAGAAGTGGAGTCTTGGCGAGGACAGACGCTTGCTCTGGGTCACACGGCTGGTGAGGAAGGGAGAGGGACTTTCTACTCCAATCTGCGGCGGTCTTTTTCCCTTGGCCGCGCTGTCCCATCTGGAGGTACGGCTTCTCATCTCTTTTGCTCCAGGCAAGACGAGGAGCCGTGATCATTAAGATCACAGAAAACACCATTTATTTCATCTCTCAACTGGAGTCTGTCTGTTCCTTCTAACTCGTTAAGCACTTGTTTCATTTTTCCTGAAACCCGATGGTTCCCAGGCCACCCTTCTCTGGCTGTTCCTGGAAATGTGGTGAATAAATTAAGCTTTTGACCCTTGGAATTCGGCCTGATGTGCTCCCGGGGTGCCCAGGGCCCTGGCCCCTCACTGCCGTGTCACCACGACAGGCGTCATTCCATTTAGTGACGGCCCATTCAGCGGTGAGCTTGACAAGTCATAAATCTGCAAAGGTGGTGACGGTGAAGTTCCCTCTGGGTTCCTTCCGAAAGAGAGACCCGGGAGAAGACAGATGCTGTTTTTCCATTGGAGTCTATCTTTGCAACTTTGAGTTGGATGAAACATTTGTAAAGCATGCAGACTGGAGGAGATCACCGAGTCCCACTCCCTCCCTTTGAAGGTGGGTGGGTCCCGGTCTCGCCTGCTGCCTCATGCACTTGCCCGAAGATGACAACACTCCAACCAGCTTGCCCGGCCTTTTTCCTTCTGCTGGCCTTTCTCACCCATTTCCTTTTAGGGGTTGTCCCTTGGAAGACATCTGCGCATCCTTCCCTTCAGCCCTGAGTTTGCTCCTTCTCTAAAACAGCTCAGTGCCATCCAATCCATCCCAACTTCGCAGCCCTAACGCTCAGGCCA
Organism: Nesogale talazaci; assembly: GCA_004026705.1. Taxonomy (NCBI): domain Eukaryota; kingdom Metazoa; phylum Chordata; class Mammalia; order Afrosoricida; family Tenrecidae; genus Nesogale; species Nesogale talazaci. Next base: position 7,536 of record PVJH01048583.1, read on the forward strand.
GAATGACCCCTGGGGCTTTCTGAGACGGTAGCTCTTTTACGGGAGTACAAAGCCCCGTCTCTCTCCTGAGGGGAGGGTGGTTAGTGGTTTCAAGCTGCCGATCTTGCAGTTAGCAGCCCAACACATGACCTTTGTCCCTTAACCTCCGGCCGTGTGTCCTCCTGGTGTGGTGGCAACAAGGTCGGCGGTGATCTTCAAGGTCAGCAGTTTGAAATCACCAGCCAACCTGCAGGAGAAAGACCGGGCTTTCTAGTCCCATAAAGAGCTCCAGACTCTGGAATTTACCGCGGGGCTGTCTGACAGGGTCACTGTGAGTCGGCACCGAGCCGATGTCCGTGAGACTATGTGTCTCCCAGTCGCTCTGGAGCACAGGGAGTGCAAAGCAGGAGGAAACACGCTGTCACCCACGGAGTTGTGGTTGCCGAGGTGGCACGGGGAACTGAATCCAGCACCCCTGCTAAGATGTGTGAAGCACTCGGGTAGCACTGCCAGTCAAGTGTTCTTGGGGTTCACAAAAGGGAAGACGTGATGTGGACACAGGTGAGCTTGCGCCTCCAAAGGGGAAAGGAGGGAAAATAGAGAAGCAAAGGAGAGTAAGGTTATCAGACGTCTCGCTTTTCGACAATTTGTCCCGCGTCTCGCGGTGTTTCAAAATTAAATAAATCTATCCCCATACTGTTTTTGCGTTCTATGAACATTTTTGTTGCTCCATATAGACCAAATTTTTAATCAAGAACACCCTTCCTTGCCCCTCCCCCGCACCATCAATGATGTCCCGCTTAAAATCTGGTCACTTTAGGAGAGGGGACTCTGGGGCGGGGTGGGGGTGGGGGAGCAGAAAGCTCCCCCGCTCCCAAAGTCTCAGCACTAATTGGAGTGGTGGTGGGACTGTGTCTGCTGAGATCACTGGAAGTCTGACGTCCATTGCAGACAAGGGCTTGAGTCACTCTGAGAGTGGTGACCAGAGCAGCTTGTGCTCGTGGGCCTACAGGCAGGGAAAAGAAGGGGAGGGTGTGGGTGTGGGTGTGGAGGGGCGGTTGGACTGAGGCAGGGCACAAATTGCCCTGAGGGCTCTAATTGCCATTCCAGCTGCAGGCGGCCCTGTGATCTTTGCTTGCTGTTCAGTACCCTGCATAATGGACACTTAGTTATGGGATCTAAACTAAGCCAGAGTCTTATTCCACACAAGGGAATAATCACATTGCAAGCTGGAGGAAAGGTGTATGCTCTGCTGATTAGACCAAGGCAGAGCGAGGTCGGTGAGGGAAAAAATGCTGGCTGCTCCTTTCTGCTCCTGTCGTTGATGCTGACCGATTGCATAATTCAGGCCAATTAGGGAACATCTGACTGTCTATCAGTGGGTTGATGTAATGACCTCACATGGCATAGCCTTGGGTAAGACGTTTGTGTATGTGTGTGTGTGTGTGTATACACGTAAGTATGATGGGCCTCGCTGTCAGAAACAACAACAATAAGACAGTGCGATTCTAATATGACGGGCTCCTCCAATGGTTTTCCAAAATTACTGACTTAGTCTTCATTGTAACCCACATCATGAGGTCCTGTTAAGCTCCTTATGTTGTGCAGAAAGAAACTGGAGCCCAGAGAGGCTAAGTCTTGGGAAGGGGCAGAGTGCTTTCTGAGCCCACACTCTTGACCTCTGAGTCACATTGCTCTTAGACTAGCAGAAAGTGATTGGAGCGGAGTTTGAATGGTATGTTTTTCATTTTGCTGTTGGTCATTAGATGATAACTTTCTTGGGAGTAAGGAATATGTCTCACAGCGCCCATCAGAGCCTAGTTTAGTGGTTCTCAACCTTCCTCATGCCCAGACCCTTAAATTACAGTTCCTCATGTTGTGATAACCCCTCCCCCACCCATAAAATGATTTTTTTTAATTAGAAAAATTTTTTGGCATCACTGCCCTCTGGTGGGAGTAGGAGGCCCAGCCTTGCTCCTAGAGAACTGCTGCTGGATTTGAACCACCGACCCAGTGGGCAGCAGTCCCGCACTCAACCACTAGGGTCACCGGGCCTCAGCTCTATAAAATGATTTTTGTTGCTACTTCATCACTGTCATTTTGCTACTGTGAAAGGGTCCTTCGACCCCCAAGCGTTCTCGCCTCAGATGCGAGCACTAGCCTCATGGTCACCAGTCCAAAGTCAGCAGTTACTCTGAGGAAGAAAGACACCGGGAGCTGCAGTCTCGTACCCACTGGGCGGGGGGTGGGTGAGGGTGGGGGGTGAGGGGGGCGCAGTTCTCGCCTGTCCTCTGGGGCCTCTGTGAGTCAGAATCTACTCTGTGGCTGTGAGTTGCTGGCAGTGAGGGCACCGTCCTGGACACATCTCCCACCACCACAGCTCCCACCACTGATATCAAGTTGACACTAACCTTTGGTGACCTCCTTTGTGACAGAGTCGAAATGCACTTCCTGGTGTTTTCAGTGCCTCCCTAAGCCCGACTGGTGGGGCTCCAACGTGCTCTCTTTCCGTTCGCAGCTTCCGAGCATGTGAACCACTGGCCCCTGCTCATGCCCGAGTGTATCACTGTGCATCGGGCCAGCGAGCCCGTGGCACTTTCTGCCGCTGACCCCAGCAGGGCAAGCAGACGAATGCAGCCCAGTCTCTGGCTCCACCTTCAGTGATGAGCTCTGGGAGTGGGGGGCTTCAGGGAGCTATACCAGAGTCGATCCTCTCATTGCCCTTTGCGGTCCATGGCGGTCATTTGTCCCACAACATGCGCTCATTCTTTGATTTGCTTATTCAGTGGATATTTACTGGATCCCTGTAACATATCAGCTGCTATTCCAGGCAGAAATGCAAACAAGGAGGCAGCAGCAGCAGCAGCAGCACCAAGAACAAAAGAACAAACCCACTGCTACAGCGTAGGTCCGACTCATAGGGATCCAATAGGCTGAGTAGAACTGCCCGGAGGATTCCCAAGGCTGTCAGTCTTCGCTTTCTGCTTCAGAGAGGTTGATGAGGTTGACCCTCTGACCTCGTCGTTAACAGCTCAGTGCTAATGGACACAGCAGCTCCAGAAAGCGCATCAAGAGGTGAGTGAACATTTTTCAATAGGGTGGCCAGTAAAGGCCCCACGGGAAAGGTGACATGTGAGAAAAGGCTGGACCGGAAGTGAGGGCTCGGGTGAGGCTACTCCCTACCTAATGGAAGAGTTTTCTAGAC
>PVJH01048584.1:0-10729 GCA_004026705.1 Nesogale talazaci
AATCTGTGACAAAACTTAAAAAATGACGGCCAGTTGAAATCTTCTAGGCAGGAAGAAGGGAAGCAGCATCCTGTGTGCCGAACAGGGGAGAGGTGTGTTCACATCGACGTGTGTGGCACATGGACGGAACTGGAGCCAGCTTGCGGGGTCCAGGGAGGGGATCTCTGAGACAGCGCGGTGCTTCAAGAAATGGCGCCGGGCAGTCGGAAATGGGGGGATGCAAGACTTCTTTTTTTTTTGGGGGGGGGGGGGGGGGTGAGGGGGGGCATCACTGCTCTCCAGTGGTGGGAGTAGGAGGCCCAGCCCCACTGCTGGAATTGAACCTCCTTCCCAGTGGGCCGCAGTCCGGCGCACAACCACTACGCCACCGGGGTTCAGCCTGCAAGACTTCTTTTTGCTGAACACCAACAGCCCAACAAGCCTGGGTCTCAAGTTTGACTCTCAGCTGCCCAATGCGCCATTGAGTTCTCCATGCTGACTGCAGTTTGTCCCATAGGGCCATTGAGTAGGGTCCAACCAGTGACCTTGAGGTTAGTTGTAGAGCCCAAACCTCCATCCTCCACCTTCCACACACCATTGTTAATATCCTGGGTTGGTGAAGACTACAGGCACATACTTAAAGGTGCCAATATCGAGCCAATGCAGAAGACCACTATCAAGAGATAAGAGAAAAATCTTGGAAAAGAAAGAGAACCAGGTTGAGCCCCGGTTGCTTAGTGGTTGAATGTGGACTGCAACCCACCAGCTTGGCGGTTCAAAGCCAGCAGCGGCTCTCCAGGAGCAAGACTGGGTAGCTCCTGCAACCACCAGAAGGCAGTGATGCCAAAAAAAAAAAAAGAGAGAGAAAGAGTCAATCTTATCTTAGATAAAACCATCCCTCAATATTTGTAGGGAATTGGTTCTAGGGGCCCTCTCTCCCCCTAGGGTCATGCCTCTTACTGTCCCTTATATAAAATGGCATCGTGTTTCCATATATCCTACACCCATCTCTCCAACACTTCCCATCACCTCTAGATGATTTGGTACCTAAAACGATGTGAGTGCCGTGTACGCAGCACCCTGTGCTCCTTCCCTGCCTTTGACACATCACCCCCAACACTTAGTTGCTTCCCACCCCCGCCCTTCCTTGTGCAAATACATTTGATCCATAGTTGAATCTGAAGCAACTCAGTCTGTGGAGTACACAGCCAGAAGGACCCACTGTCCTCATGTTTCTTCAATTTACATGTAATATTTCTTTTAGAAAATCCATCTTTCCCATCCCCAGCTCTTATATCTTCAGAAATAACAGCAGCACTCAAATCACTTTACATTGGAGATTTCTCTTCCCCGGGAAGCTCATGAGCATGTGCAGTCTTGACTTCCAGTTGTCACCTCCACTCCAGGCAAGTCCCTCACGCTTCCAGCGAGCCATTTTCAAAGCATCGTTCCATCTGAATTTTTTTTTCCCTTTGAAGAAAAATAAAAAGAGATGACTAACCTATCGATTATTACACATAACCAACTCCCTGTAAAACCACACGTCCAATTTACATTTGCTTCTGACGTCTTCGTTTCAATCAGAAACATCAATTCTGAGTGCTGACGTTAATCATATTTTTCCCTCCATGAAGACCCAGAGAGTCCAAGAGAATTCTTTGAATGACATACAAGAAAGGTGTTAATCTTCAATAGATTAAAAAGGAAAGTTTGTAGGAATCAGAAATAGAGTCGTTGAATTTGGTTACATGTAAAGACACACACAGGAAGAAGGCCTGGTCTCCTTTTGTAGTGCGTGATTATTTCCCCCCACAAGAAAAACAAATGAATTTCAGGTTATGATTTTAGAATACCTGTCTTTGTTTTTTGTATTGTATTGGGCCAGTGAACTACTCCTACTGGCTAAGGGTGTGATCTGAGCCGCAAAGGATCGAGTACTACAGGCAGAGGGACAGTGTGGTCAGTCAAGGCTAGAAGGCCTGGTGAGGAGTTACAGGCAGGCTCTGCCCCTTGGGGTCATGAGTTCTTACCATCCTCTCCACATAGGGGCCTCCTGCTCGGCTGCAGCTGAGCTCTGAGAGTTAGGCAGGTCTCTAGGTTGTCACCTTCAGTCCCAACTGATGGCATCATTATCCTTAACCTGCAGGCCTACTCCTCCCATGTGAATCACACCACCCGGGCAGGTATGCTTGGTATGAGAAGACTCTGACAAGGAGGATGGGGTGCAGCCTGAGCAATTCTCTGTGCCCTTGTGGCTGCTGAAACCTTCTCTGAACCCCACTACATTTCCCCAATCCCTGCAAAACTGTCACCAACTGTTTTCACTTTCTCCATAACATACTAGTGTCTTTTCTGGGACCTCAGATCCTCTGATGGAAATCCTGACAGCTGGTCAAATTTTGGGTGGCCCTGTCCCAACCCTGCACCCTAACTTCCTAACAACTAGTTGTGCAGTCTTCTGTCCCTCATTCCCACAGGAACAGCTCAAAATGTAAGGGGGAGTACACCCTGGAGCCACTTTGGAGAAGTGGTAGAGAAGAACTGGCAAGCAGATGTTGCCTTCTTTCACATCCTAGGTAGTCTGAGACACGGTCCAGGTAGCTCAGCAAAGCCCCCAGCAGCAAGCCTTCATTTCCCATGACTGTGGTCAACTCAATTAACACATCCTTCCATTGGGTTTCATGCATTCTCCTTCCTGTTTATCCTGTATTCCCACCCTTGGAAAGACATTCCCAAGTAAGTAACCTGTGGATAAACCCTTGTCTCTGTCTCTGAGACTTTCAGGGTCCCCTAGCCTCAGGCCAGGGAGCAGAGGTTGCCCCTTTCTCAAGAAAACTGCCCATTCCTTCACTGAGTGCCCTCTGCTACTCACACGCTGGTTTCCTCTCTCGTTCTGTTCAAGTTGAGGGGGCTATCTCAAACCCGACCTCCTCTTTCCCAAGCCACTACTGAGGACCCTTTCTGGAACTTGCCAGAAGAATGAGCCTATCGTGATCAAGGGAAAAGCCAACAACTCCATGGCAGAGATAAGGGTCACTCTCTCTGAGCTAGAGGTCCCATCAAGGCAGAACTGCCGTAAAACAGATGATGTAAAGCTTTGCCCACTACAGACAAAGAGTCATTATTGGAGGAAGAAGTCTCTCCGGGGACCGGCCGAGCACACATCGCCCATCACACACGTGGAGCCCGCAGGGCTGGGGCTTGTGTCTGACCACCTCCCACCAGATTTCCCCACAGTTCCTCTCTCCCCACAGCACTTGGGATTCCAGCCTCTTGCTTCCGGAAATCATTGCTACTTGTCATGAGCATTGTTTCCTCCTCTCCCAAAGACACTTTTGTAGACAGGTTGGAGTAATCACTTTCCGCCTGCAGGTGGGCCCAGGGCCGTCAGGAAGATGAGATGGATGCAGAGAACCCTCTACTTCCACACTCTGCCTCTTAGGTGTGTGTGTGGGGTGGGGGGGGGGAGGACGGGAGGGATTTTGCAGGGGACACATAGCCTGAAGTCCTTCCAGCTCCTTGAGCAGAGAGTGCAGGCTTCTTTCCTGGCCTGGAAATGACATGGGTGTTCATTTTCCCAGGTGTTGGTTGTAGAGCTAGTCTTACACGGAGCCTTTCTGCCTGCATAAAGTTGACGCTCCTGATAATTCCCATCATCCAGCAGGTCCTGGAGGTGCTTTCCATTTCTAGGACCCTTGTGATCGATTGATGGATGCCAGAGTACCTGTGTCACTGAGAAAGGGTGCTTGCATCGTTCAGGAAATTTAATCATCATCTCCATCTCCACGTTGCCTCAGACACCCCGGCACCCTGGCACTCATACGCATCTCAATGGTCATCACTCTCTAGCACAGTGCCCCCCACCCTGCACCCGAGCTCCTCTGAGCAGCAAACCCGGGGTGGGAGGCTTCTGGACACTTACAGGAGTTCCTCAAATCCACTTGTGTGCCAAGCATCCTCTATGGGGCAAGCACTTCCTATGTATGGCTTACACATGCCAACTTTCCAGTGCCTACAGTTGCTAATACACACCTAGAGACCCACTTTGCATGTCACAGACACGCCCAGTAGTATAAAGTGAGATGATATGGAAAAATGCTTTTCAATATTGAAATGAAGTCTGAAGACTGGGGGAACTTGTGTCATGGAAATAATCCTCAAGGCAAGAGTCAAAACACTTAGGCCCACATTCCAGGGAAACTATAAAACCTTGGGGAATCCACGGGGTTTGATAAACTTCAGTTTCTTCATCTGCAAGAAGAGAATATCTTTTTTTTTTTAATAAAAAAAAAAAAGATGAATCAGATCCTGTCCTGGTTTCTCAATGTCTATAAAAATGTCTATAAAAAAAAGTGTCGGGATGAGCCCCGGTGGCGTAGTGGTTGTGCGCGGGACTGCGGCCCACTGGGACGGAGGTTCAATTCCAGCAGTGGGGCTGGGCCTCCTACTCCCACCACCGGAGAGCAGTGATGCCCCCCAAAACAAACAAACAAACAAAAAAAGTGTCAAAGGGGTCAGGTATCAGGCATCAAAGAACTAAAAATTATATCATTATAAATGAGGAGGCATACAGATTGGGCACCCAAAGTCCATCGGTAGGTGAGGCAGCTTCCCCTTGCAGGGAGGAGATGAGCCAGTCAAGGTACAATGTAGCAACAATGAAATATGCAACTTTGCTCTAGTTCTTAAATGCCGCCCCCTCCCCCAACTATCATGATCCCAATTCTACCTTACAATTCTGGCTAGGCCAGAGGATGTACACTGGTACAGATAGGAGGCAGAAACATGGGGGATCCAGGACAGATGATCTCTTCAGGACCAGTGGTGAGCGTGGTGATACCAGGAGGGTGGACGGAAGGTGGAGTAGAAAGGGGGAACCAATTGCAGGGATCTACATATAACCTCCTCCCTGGGGTACGGACAACAGGAAGATAAGTGAAGGGAGATATCTGACAGTGTACAATATGACAAAATAATCATAATTTATAAATTATCAAGGGTTCATGAAGGATCGGGTAAGGATGAGAAATACAAGGAGCTGATACCAGGGGTTTAAGTGGAGAGGATGTTTTGAGAATGACAATGGCAACAAATGTACAAGTGTGCTTTGCATACAATGGATGTATGGATAGATTGTAATAAGAGTTGTATGATCCCCAATAAAATGATTTTTAAAATGTGCCTTTCTCCAAAGATGCTGATTCACACATTCTGGGGTGTAACTAAGGAGTCTGTGATTTAAAAATCACCAGGACATTCTGATATACAGCTCTGTTTGAAATCATCTGTGCACTGATAAAATGTAAGCTAAATTCTATTACAATTCTGCACAGTACTAGAAGATCAACACCTGCTGGGTCAGCTCTGACATCCGTCATTGACATGTATGTCAGCAGAGCCTGGGTCCCCAGAGGGGTTGCCAGACCTTTCTTCTGAGGTACCCCTAGTGGACTTGAATCTCCAGTCTCTCTGTTAGCAACTAAGTGTGTCAACCGCTGACACCATTCAGCGATTTTGTGACACACCACAAATACACACTATTTTTTTTTTGGCGGGGGGGGGGGGGCATCACTGCTCTCCGGTGGTGGGAGTAGGAGGCCCAGCCCCACTGCTGGAATTGAACCTCCGTCCCAGTGGGCCGCAGTCCCGCACACAACCACTACGCCACCGGGGCTCAGCCCACAAACTATTATTAATAACATATCCTGAGAACATCTAATGTTGCCATTAAACTGACATTCAAAAACTATTCTTCCAGTCTCTGACCACTCGAGGTCTCTGTGATAAATACAGATAAACTCAGTACAGGAGCCCCACGGTATTATCCAAGAGGGAAAGGCATGACCATAGTAGGAACAAGCAAAAAACAAACACAAAACAGGAAGGGGTGGGGGGGAAACCCACACCCAAACACACTATAGTTCATTTGCTGAAAATCAGTAATAAAGAGAAAAATCTTTCTTTTAATATTTGAAAATCTTTCTTTTTAAATTTTAAAAAGATCATTTTATTGGGGGCTCTTATAACCATTCATGCATCAATTGTATTAAGCATATTTAAGGCTGAGCCCCGGTGGCGTAGTGGTTGTGCGCAGGACTGCGGCCCACTGGGACAGAGGTTCAATTCCAGCAGTGGGGCTGGGCCTCCTACTCCCACCGCTGGAGAGCAGTGATGCCCCCCCCAAAAAAAAGCATATTTGTACGTATGTTGCCATCATTAGAGGAAAATCTTTAGAGAAGCCAGAGGTAGGAAAAGGATACTAGGTAGAGAGGAAAGAAAAATAAGAACGACGACTGGCTTCTCATCAGAAGCAATGCAAGCCAGATAGAAGTGGAGTGACAACTGTAAAGTATGGAAACACCTGCCCACCCAGTGCTCTATGCGTCGGAAAGCATCACAACGACCATCATTATTCTCATCATTATTGTAAATAGCAACAGATTCCACATGGCTCTCATGCCATCTGGCACAATAGGTAAACATTAATTTGCTAGTCACAAGGTCAGCAGTTTGAGACCACCAGCCAGCTCCTCGGGAGTCAGACAAGGCTTTCTACTCCTATAAAGAGTTCTGGTTTCTAAAACCCAGAGGGGAGGTTCTGCCCTGTCCTATAGTTCCACTTTGAGTTAGAATGGATTTGTTAGCAGTGAGTTTGGTGTCAGTTTTTTACCCCATATCCTGAAAGTCTGACACCCGTCCCTTCAACAATGTGGTCAAAGAGATGCCGCTGCACCCACTCGCACGGCCCTCACTTGGATCCTGGAACAATTAATGCTCTCTCTTTTAGATCCGTGGTCTGTAGCTCATTAAATATGCACAGTTGAATGGAAGTGTACATGCCAATTTGAAATTATTCCCTCTCATTCAAGCCCTGAAGTGTTAAGTTCCGGGAAAGTGCCAGCCTGCAAGGAGACAATCCTGTGATTAGAAAATTGAGCAAAATGACATCATCTAGAATTTTTTAAAGGCTCTTGTCTTTTTTTAAGGTATCAACTTTAATTCCTATAGACGTGGCTATCTCCTCATTGAAATTCTACTTCTTTCCTGAAACTGAAATGTGCAGCTGATGTGGTAGCATCTTTATTGGAATTAGCTCCCTTCGGTAACCTAAGAGAGAAGTGAACCATGGTTATGTCCCTTCCCCCACCAGCCCAGGTATCTTGTCACCTCAGCATGACAAGCAGACCCCCCTGGTTGCAACCTCAGCCCATCTGTAGGCTTCCTCCGACTTCTCTCTAGTCCCCTGTGGCAGTCACCTAATCTGGTGTCATTTTGAGGATTAAGAGTGTAGGGGTGGAGTCTAGCCTGCTAATCTGGAGATAACCAATGAGACTTCTGTGTGGGTATGGCCTTCTCCTGAGAATTCTAGGAAATGTGGTAATTCCTTGGAGGTGGGAGACATGCTCGCTTTCTGCTCATTCCTTTGAAGGCACTTGACTGACAAGGCTGACTTCCTGAGAGACGTCCCTGAGGATAAGCCACGTGGACCTACCCTGATGTTGCCCTGGGTACTGGAGGAGCCGTGTGGAGACCCCTGCCAGTGCTGATATACTTACACCACCACTGGATCCAAGGACTTTCTACACACTGACCTGTGATCTTCCTGCATTCGGCATCATTGCATGTGTTTCGTGAGTCTGAAGAGGACTTTGTGGATAGCTGATGAACATATGGGCTAATATCAGACTCGTGGACTTGATCTGGACTGGGCTGAGTTTTTTTTCTCAATGTTCATTTCTTCTTGTATATAAACCTCTTTCTTAGACACATATGAGTGTCGCCATGGATTTGTTTCTCTAGTCTACCCAGACTAACACATCCCCTAACCCAGACTCTTGACCTTTCCCCTCTCCTTATCTGCACGCCACCCCAACTGTCACTTTGTGGGTCTGCAGTTGTTTACATTATGCTGAACAAGTCTCAGCAGAACTTCCAGACTAACAAACACTAGGAAGGAAGGCCTGTTGACCTACTTCCAAAAATTAGCCAATGAGAACCCTCCGGAGTGCAATTTCCTGCTGGTTGCTTGGTACAGTGCTAGAAGCTGAGTCCCTGTGGTGGGATTGCAGCAGTGAGCACACGCATGGCAGTGTCTTGAGGGTGGGACTGGGCAGCATTTCCTTCTGTTGCCATGGGTCAGCACGAGTCATAGCTGCCTCAGGGGCAGCTCATGAAAACAGCACACCTGTATCAACTGTGCCCGCTGCTTTGTGCTGCCTGCTAAGTTCATCCAACCCAATTTCCCCCTAATTCTAGTGCACAAAGACTAGGAACCAGATCAGTATCACCTTAGGTTCCATTGGCTATAAAGAACAGAAGGTCATTCAAGCCACTTCAAGTAATGGGCTGGTTTTTTGTGTTTTGTTTTGTTTTGGGGCCTCACTGCCCTCTGGTGGGAGTAGGTGGCCCAGCCCTGCTCTTGGAGAGCTGCTGCTGGATTTGAACCGCCAGCCCAGTGGGCCTCAGTCCCACACACTACTATGCTACCAGGGCTCAGTCAATGGGTTGTTTTTTCATCTATATTGCCCATCTCCCAAAAAACAAAACTCACCACCATCAAGTCAATTCCAACTGATAGTGGCCCTATAATTCGGGATAGAACTGCCTCTGTGTCCTTCCGAGATAACTCGTTAGCGGAACAAAAAGCCTCCTACTTCTCCTGTGGCAAAGCTGGTGGTTTCAGCCTGATGATCTTCTGGTAGCTGTCCAACACATTCCCCTGAAACACAGGCTCCTGTTACATGACCCATTACGGGCGTATAATACACAAGTAAAGAACTATATGGAGCTGAGCCCCCGTGGCGCAGTGGCTGTGTGTGGGGCTGCACGGGGTTGGTGGTTCAAATCCAATAGAAGCTCTCCAGGAGCAAGGCTTGGCTTCCTATTCCCACCAGGGCAGTGATGCGGGTGGGGGGGGGGGAGAACTATATGGAAACCCAGTGGCAGCCCTCATTCAAGAACAAAGACTATATTGACAGGATCCAGAAATTTCCCTTCTTGCGCTTGTTGCCATGGTGACTCCTGCTCTCTCAGGCATCTTGGCACATGGCTCCCATTCCTCCTCCTTGTGATAGACCTGTGGGGGGGCAGGGAGTCACCTGGCATGGCTCTTCTAGCCATCAACTTCTAACTCCCACCAAATGACCAGGTGAGACTAGGCAAATGCGAGCTCTCTGTGGCCCACCCAGGGATTGGCTCGTTCGTTGGTGACGTAAACAAGGTACTTGGCACCCTTATGGCAGAACCATGAAAATGGAGTATCGAGAACTGTAATGGGGGACTGGTCGGTCTGGCCGTCTCATTGGGTTTAAAATGAGCCCTCTCTGCATGAGAAGGGGAGCTCTCACTGCCATGGAGAAGGATCGGAGGATCGGGGAGTGAGGCATGTTTTTGGAGCCGTGCGACCTCAATCCAGGAACCAGAGCTGCTGCCAGACCGGAACCCGAGAGAGGGGCCAGAGGCCGCAGAAGCAAGAGCGTAAGGATGACAGTGGCTTCCCGGCCCCGGCCTGGGAAAGCGAGGGCCCTAGAGAAGGTGACTTCATTTGGAAGGTGGCAACTGATGCTCTGAGGAAGAGGTACCACTCTGACAACCCAGCAGATGCCCCCCATCCCCTGACTCCCAACCCTCAAGAGAGGCCAACCATAAGTCAGTGTCCAGTGGAAGGTTATCCTGAACAGACTCTGCACGGGGGTGGGGAGAGCCTCTCAGCTTTGTCACGTGGACATGTCTGATGGCATTAGAATAGAACCTGCCCTTCACCTTAGATCCTCGAGTCTGAGACCCTCCTGACAGTCTTCTGAGGGGCTCACGCTCTCTGAGCAGGCCCTCCTCTGGGATACAGTGCCACTGATACACATGCCAATGAAGCATTTCGTGTATAAAGTCCAGAAGCATTGATCACGAGTTATATGGCCGGTTGCCGTCCAATCCACATAGGACTCCTGGGGACCCCCTATGTGTTGAAGAACTGGGTTCCGTAGGGTTTTCCAGGGACTCTTTCTGAAGCAGTCTACCAGGCCTGTCTTCCAAGGAGGCGAGGTGGAGACCTTCGGTGTTTGGGGTTAACTGCAGCGCATGCCAAGCCATTGCACTGCCAGGCTGATCATGACTTAGGGTCTATTACATGTCAGACTCTATGACACATCTGATCTCATTTAGTTCTCACAAAGTAGGTGCCATCATCGCCGCCGCCACCACCACCACCACCACCACGACCCACTTTATTGATGAGGAAATGAAGGTGCAGAGAAATTAAGTCACTTACCCAAGGTCCTTCAGTAAGTATTGCCATCAGTATTCAGAGAGACAGTCTGCTCCCAGAGCCTGAACTTCTGCTACTGAACCATACAATCTCCATCATAGAATAGCAGAAAAGTTGTACAAGAAATAGTATTGAAACCCCTTCCAGGGGGACTATCAACAGAAAAGTGGGTGAAGGGAGAGAGCAGATGTTGTAAGATATGAAGATAATAATTTATAAATTAGGGCTGAGCCCTGGTGGCATAGAGGTTGTGTATGGGACTGCAGCCCAAAGGGTTGACAGTTCAAATCCAGCAGCAGCTCTCTAGGAGCAAGGCTGGGATTCCTACTCCCCGAGGGCAGTGATGCCACACACAAAAGTAATAATTCCGGGCTGAGCCCCGGTGGCATAGTGGTTGTGCGCGGGACTGCGGCTCACTGGGACGGAGGTTCAATTCCAGCAGTGGGGCTGGGCCTCCTACTCCCACCACCGGAGAGCAGTGATGCC
>PVJH01048585.1:0-10720 GCA_004026705.1 Nesogale talazaci
CCTTTCATAGCTCTGAGCCACTGACAGACACCGGGAGGCTCCAGGTCCAGCTCCCTGCCGGAGTTCCCCCCATGCTCTGCCACAGGAAGGAAGTGCCCAGTCCTGCCCAGGTCAGCGTCTTGTCTGCAGGATGGCTACGCTCCTCAGGGCAAAATGGAAAGTTGGCATTTCAGTGTATACATCGGGTGCATTCGATGAATGAATTTGATGAAAAGCCAGGCTCCAGGAATTGACAAAATGCCAATTACAGTGCTTTTCTCCACAACTAAACAAGCAACATTCCTCCAGTTCTTTAATGCTTCCTCCTCCCCCTTCCCATAATGACCCTAGTTCTACCTTACAAATCCGGCTACACCAGAGCATGCATACTGGAACAGGAAAGAGCTCTCAACACATGGGATCCAGGACAGAGAACCCCTCAGGAAAAGCTGTGGGTGAGTGTGGAGAAGGTGGGGGAGGAAGGGGGAACCGCTTGCAATGATGGATGTATAACTCCCCTGCCTCCAACCAGGGTGACGGACAACAGAAACATGGGGGAAGGGAGACACAGACAGTGTAAGATAGTAAAATAATAATTTATTATTTATCAAGGGGCCATGAGGATGAATGGGTGAGGGAAGGAGGGAAACTATGAGGAGCTGATACAAGACCAGGCTCGATGGCACAGATCTGACTTATTACAGCTTTCCTTTTACATACTTCCTTGTTTCCAAATACATCCTTATAAGGTCACAGGCTTGCAGCATGAAAGACGATTGGCTCATGCTGAGCTCTGGTGGCACAGTGGTTGTGTGTGGGACTGCAGCCCACAGGGCTGATGGTTCAAATCCAGCAGCAGCTCTCCAGGAGCAATGCTGGGTCTCCCACTCCCACCAGGGGGCAGTGATGCCCACACACACACAAAAAGATGATTGACCCACACTGTAGGCTATATAAATGAGGTGTTTCTGGCTGAGTTATGTAAATGAGGTGTAGCTGGCTGAGGCAGCCCGTCCAATTATCTTACAGGACTATTTCGTCCAATCACATTCTAGGACCAATCACCTAATAATTATTACAGGACACTATCGTCTAATCATATTACAGGATCTTAGCTGTGCTATGGGGAAACTAGAAGCATTCTGATAGACTGTGTTTCAGAGGTTAAAGTGGAAGGTTGTCAGATGAGCTGGCCTGGGGTCTTATTTACTTTGAGACTGGAATTTTTTCCAGGAGTCATGGAAACGTGGGATACCCAGCAGCTTCTACCTGACTCAACACTGGAATATTCCAGGAGACTTAGAAGCATGGGTTCCAGCTACCTAAGGCTGCAGATATGCAGCGGCTTCAAGACCGCTCCAGGAGACGCAGCAGCATCCTGGGTTTTCTATGCCTCTCCCCCAGATCCACAGATCCTGCCAGGAACGCCCCAACAATTGGTGATATCAGATGGCTCTTGGGTTGTTAGTCCAGGCGGACTAGAGAAACAAATCCAGGGAGACTCACATGTGCGTAAGAGAGAATTTTATGTCAAAGAGCAATTGTACATTAAGGAAACATCCCGGCTCAATCCACATCAAGTCCCCAAGTCTGATATTAGCCCATATGTCTGATACTAGTCTATAAGTTCCTCTTTAGACTCACGCAGCACGTCTAATGATGCTGAATGCAGGAAGATCACAGGTCAGTGGGTGGAAAGGCTTGTGGATCCAGTTTTGATGGAAGTATCTCAACACTGGCATGGGTCTCCATGCAACTCCTCCAACTCCAGGGTTCTGACTCCATCAGAGAGAGAGAGAGAGAGAGAGAGAGAGAGAGAGAGAGAGACACACCTGCCTGCATGAGCTAGTTATCTCCTGTGACTCCAAATGAGCTCATCAAGGTGTGGCCCTTCAGTCTTAATAGTCTCACATTGACATCAGATTATGTAATTTCCACATGGACGATCTTGGGTGAAAGCAGGAAATTTCAGAAAGCTGTATATTATTGATTCTGCATACGAATTCCCCTGTATGTACATGATAACACAGACTGACATCTCCAGATTTTTTTTTAATTTTCTTTTGTGGCATCACTGCCCTGGTAGGAGTAGCAAGTCCAGCCTTGTTCCTGGAGAGCTGCTGCTGGATTTGAACTGTCAACCCTGTGGGCTGCAGTCCTGCAAACTATCACTAAGCTACCAGGGCTCAGCCAAGTCTCCAGATCTTTTACTGAGTTCACGGACCAAGAGACAACAGCCGCTCAAACAGAACAAGAGGCTGCATACAGCATGGTCTAAAATCTGGAAAGGTGTGTGTTCGGTTGGTATCCTTGCACCCAACTTACTCCATCTATATGCTGAACAAAAATAATCTGAGGAGCTGGATTATGCGATGAGAATTAGAGGAAGACCCATGGGCCGCCTGCAAGACACAGATGCTCGCCATGGACAATGAGGATGTGAAGCTCCTCAAAGAGTACAGCCTTCATGAAGCATTCCATATCTAAACAAAATAAAGCACAAATCCTCACAGTTGGATTATCATAAATAATAATAAACCACATCATAATAAAAGGGAGAGAAATGGAATGGTCTAGGACTTAACTTTACTTGGGTCCACAGTTAAAGCCCATGGAAGCCACAGTCGAGAGATCACATGACGTTGCACTGGGCAAATCGACGGCCGGAGGCCACGCCCAAGTGTTCTAAAACAAGGATGTCACCTTACAGACCAAGGTGCGCCTGGCCTGACCCAAGAAGGACAATGTGTTAGGGAGACCAGGGCAGGACCGATGCCTTTGAATGAGGATGGTGATGAAGAATACTGCACATGTCATGGAAGTCCGGGAAAATGAACAAAACTGTCCTGGAGAAAGACCCGCCAACCAGCATGTTCTTTCGAAGCAAATGTGGGAAACTTCATCTCGGGCACATTGGATACGTGATCAGGAGGACCTGGTCCCTGGAGAAGGACATCAGACACTCACACGAGTGAGTCAGAGGAAGAGGTTACATGGGATGAGGTGACGCGTGGCTGTGGCGCTGAGCTCAGACACAGCAAGGACAGTGAGGACTGGCTGGCCGGGTGGAGGTCCTTCTCTCTCTTTTTTTTTTTGGGGGGGGTGGGCATCACTGCTCTCTGGTGGTGGGAGTAGGAGGCCCAGCCCCACTGCTGGAATTGACCCTCCGTCCCAGTGGGCCGCAGTCCCGCGCACAACCTATACGCACAACCTCTATGCCTCCAGGGCTCAGCCCCGGGGTCCTTCTCTTATATTCAGCACCTCGATGACTCAGATCAGGACCGAAGAAGTGTGCAGTTAACACCGTCAAGGTCCTTAGGCCCCGGGATGCAGCTGTGAGCGCAACAACCACCGAGCCACTCTCCCAGGTCCAGCGTGGACAAACAAGCAGATGCTGTATCGAGCGATAAGGAACCGCAGTGGTGCAACAGCTTATGTGTTGCGCTGTGAACGGAAAGCTTGGCGGTTTGAGTCCACCAGCTGCCGTGCAGGAGAAAGATGAGGCAGTTTGCTTTTGTGTGTGTGTGTGTGTGTGTGTGTGTGTGTGTGGCATCACTGCCCTGGTGGGAGCTCTCCTTGCTCCTAGAGAGCTGCTGCTGGATTTGAACCGCCAACCCTGTGGGCTGCAGTCCCGCACACAACCACTAGGCTACCAGGGCTCAGCCCCAACAGTCTGCTGATGTAAAGATTTACAGTGCCCTGAGACAGACCATGAGCTTTTAGGGCTGCCGTAGTTGGGATGGGCTTGATGGCAGTGGATCTCTCAGGTAGGAGAGGCCCTGTAGACCAGGGTAGGACTGCCCCACAAACTTCCCAAGGCTGAGATCTTTAGAAGCAGAGTGCCACACCTTTCTTCCCCGGGGCAGCTGCAGGTTTGAACCGCCCACCTTTCGCACAGCAGCCATATGCTTAGCCTCGATGTGCTGTCCCTGAAACATGAATTAGGATTGGTAGGTCTCCCTTTGTCTGCCCTTCACCTCCTTTTCACATCGCAGTTCCTCCGAAAGATCAGCTTAACCTCTCCAGGAGGGCAGCTGGCCTCACTCCGGGGTGAGCCACAGTGCTTAGGGGTGGGGGTGGGCGGGACAAGAGCTGAGAACAGAAGGTGGTGACGGTGGTGGCAGAGATGGTGGTAGTGGAGATGGAGATGGTGGAGGTGGTGGAGGGGGAGGGGGAGATGGTGGAGATGAAGGTGATGGTAGTGAAGGTGGTGGTGAGGTGGAGGTAGTGTGGGTGGAGAGGGTGGTGGATTGGTGGTGGTGGAGGTGGAGAGGGTGGTGGATTGGTGGTGGTGGAGGTGGAGGTGGTAAAGATGGTGAAGGTCCTGGAGGTGGAGAGGGTAGTTGGCGGTGGAGGTGGTGGTGGGCGTGGTGGTGATGGTGGATACGGTGGAGGTGGTGGTGTTGCTGGAGGTGATGGAGGTTGAAATGGTGGCGATAGTGACTGTGGCTGGTGGGATGTCTGTCAAGTTGATTTTGTTTTTTTGTTTTTGGTGGGGGCATCACTGCCCTCTGGTGGTGGGAGTAGGAGGCCCAGCTTTGTTGTTGAGTTGATTTTGATACACAGCTCTCCCCCACCTTGGCTGGGCCAGTGGAATTCTCCTAGGGCTCTGGCTGTCATCTTTACCTAAATGGCAGCTTCAGAACCCACCAGTCTCGGGGGGAGGGTGACGTGGGAGGGTGAGATTCCAGCTTGGGACACCCCAGGGGCCAGTTCTACCCGGCCCTCTCCGGTGCACAGGCCGTGGACTGGAGGTCCGGTGGGCTCGCGTCCCTGAAGCAGGCTACCACGCCATTCCACCAGGAGCCTCTCGCTGAGTCCACGGGGAACTTTTGGTGAGCTGCCCGGAGCTGAACAAGCCTTTGAGGATGGAAATAGAAAGTCTAAATTTAAACTTTGGAGGTGGGGGCAAGTGGGAAACTCTGGTTTCTAGGCGGCACCTCTCCTCTCCCAGAGGACAGCTGGGGCACACACACACACATACACACACGCACCCTGCCCCCCACCCCATCGTCCCCACCCGGAGTGGAAACGGTTTCGCTCCTGGCCTTGGAGAGCTGGTTTCCTCCTGAGGAAACAATGCCTCACGCGCGCGCCTCCCAGGACCGCTCCCCCCCTGGAATTTCCCAGCCAGGAGGAGCCACACCTCCAGTCACCAGCAGCTCCACTGGGTGGGGGGGGGGGGCAACTTGAGAGGGGGGCCACGCCCAGAGCCTGGCCTGGAGTCCCACCCAGAGACGCCAGAGAGACAGTAAACAGAAACAGAAACACGGGCTGGGGAAACGCGAGTCTGGGCCCCGGGCCAGCTCCTTGGACTTCCTTCCCCCTGTGAGCGAGCCCAGCTTCGCTGTACCACCCTGGCCTGCCCTTGCGTCCATCCTGGCTCACGGTGACCGGAGCGACAGAATAGAACGTGAGGTCTCTTCTGGGGAGCCACTGGCGCGGGTAAACCCCTGACCTTGCGGTTAGCAATCAAGCTCTCGAGCTGTGTGCCCCTCCCCGAGTGCCCAGCTGCCCTGCAGGGCAGAGTAGAAACCAAAAACCAAGCTCCCTGCCATGGCAGGATACAGTAGAACCGGCCCCCCCCTCCCCCCAACCAGGTTTCCGAGCCAGTCGCCCTTGGTGGGAGCAGAAAAAGTCCCTCATTCTTCTTGGTTCTCTAACCGCAGACGAGTATCTCTAAGCGTGCCGTGTCAGGTGGGCTCACCTGGAACCGTTTGGTGAGCAGCGGAGGCCTTGGCGACTGTGCCACCAAACCACAGCCTGTCACGTGGAGGCCAGCTCACCGGGACCCCATCCCCGTCGGGCAGAGGAGAGCTGCTCTGGGGATTTCGGAGGCTGGGAATGGTCCCAGGGGCAGCCGGTTTGACCCACTGACCTCTGGGTTAGCAAGCCAGTGTTTAACCTGCTGCTGTGCCACCAGGGGTCCTTCAATATCTGGTGTTTGGGGTACAAATGAGACCACGTGCCTGTGTTTTACTTCTTAAATGGGACCAAGACAAGACAGAGGCAGAGCCCCGTCGTCAGGAGGAGGGAGGCCTTCACGGCGCCTGAGGATTGGCAGTCGGGAAGCCAGCTGAGTGAGGCTCAAAGGGAACCGTCACCCACTCATGAGGGGTGGCAGATCACTAAGCCACAGTTACCGGTGGGGCCACAGAATCGGGACCGGGACCGGGACCAGGACGGGACACGTGCATTATGTTAGAACCGCATCCGAGATTGGCGTAGGGCCTTTCAACCAACATAGCTGGACACTGCTGATAGGACATGGCTCGTGGCTATGCAACACCCCTCCACTCCCCGTACTGTCCACTAAGGACATGCCCAACCAAGTCGCTCAGGGAGGGCAGAGAGGGAATCCACTGCCCCGAGAGTAAGCCTCTCCCTGGCCCTCGTGAATGGTCAGAAGGGATTCACTGAGAGTTTGATCCCCCCGGCGGACTCTTCAAATGGATTTGGGGGCTTTCACCAAAGCCTTCTGCTGATGAGGAGGTGCCCGGAATGTAAGCGCTAATACATGATAAGGTAGATTTTAAAATACCAAAATAGAGTAGAACATCGAAGGCCTCCCCCCAGCGAGTTCTTATCCCTTCAGAGCTATTGCGTTCCCTGCCCACAAGCGTTTTTTGAAACTTCTTTTGAGACCCAGCCTTGTGCTCACTCAGCCCGTGTTCTGCCTGCCAACATTCCATCTTCCCGTACCGTGACCTCGGCCCTTGACACGGAGGCCGTGAGCTGATCCCACCAATCACATTCAGCAGGTGCCCACGAGGATGGTGAACCGTGCTGGGCCAGGCGGCCAGGCCCGGCGGGTTTCTGAGTTTCCCACCTGGGCCGCACCACTCCTTGCCAGTTGTCCCCAGTCTGTTCTAGCTGCTAGGGACTTGTCAAGGCCGGGAGCTTTCAGGGGCGGATCAGCCATCACCGCCCGTCTTCTGAGTTGCTTCTGGTTGGTTTCCAGCACTCAGCCTTTCTGCAAACAGTCCAGCACCTAACTGTTGGGGTCACCCAGGGGTACCGTAGCAGTGTTCTTGCTGTTAGGTGCTGTTGGGTCAGTCTGACTCAGGACTGTGCTGCGGGCGACAGAACAAAATACTGCCAGGCCCTGTGCCGGCCTCCCGGCGGATCTCATGTGTGAGCCCATCGTGGCAGCCGCTGTCCCTCCACTGTACCCAGCCCCACGTCTGAGTTAGCCCAGGTAGACTAGAGAAACAAGTCTAGGGAGATTCCTATGTGTGTCAGGGAGAACTTTATATCAAAAGAGCAATTGTACATGGAGAAAGCATACCATTCTAGTCCAGATCAAGTCCGAAAGTCCCTACGTCAAAACTCGCCCATAAATCCCTCTTTAGACTCACGCAGCCTGCAGGAAGCTCACAGGCCAGGGGGTGGAGAGTCTTGTGGCTCCAGTGGCGCTGGAAGTGTCTCAGTGCCGGCGTGGGTCTCCCTGTGGCTCCTCCAGTTCCAGCGTTCTGGCTGCATCAGTGTAGCTTCATGTGGTTTGTTAGCAGGAAGAAGAAGCAGAGAGAGAGAGACTGTGTCTCCTGCCTCCCAGGAGGAAGACAGGAATTCCCGGAATCCTCAGGAGAAGGCCATGCCCACACAGAGGCCTCACTGGCTGTGGCCTGATTGACAGGCTAGACTCCACCTCTCCGATAGTTGACAGATGATGTAACTGCCACAATGTCCGCCATACATGCATGAGGCCAAGTCCTGCCATTCCTACGTCTAAGGAGCGTGTCCACCCTTGGGTCCTGCTAGGAAAAAGCAACTAAAACTCAATGAACCCCCTGCCAGGCTTGATTCCGACTCGTTGGAGTGGAAGTGTATGTTGTAGGATCTTCTAGGCTCTCATCTTTCGGGAAGCAGTTTGCCTTGAAGCTTCCAGATGGGACCGAGTCACCAACCTTCAGATTAGCAACCATTTGCAAAGCGCTCGTGCCTCCCTGGAGCCTTTTGGGGTCCTGCCAAAGTCTTAACCCAACCCAACACAGGAACACAGAGGTCCAAACGCCCACTTCAGTTGCATGCTCCAGAGACTGCAGTCTGGGGGATCCATGGTTTTGTGCAGCCGGGTGGGAGCCGACTTGAGCTTGTGGGGAGAGTCCATCACTGCCGGCTCCCCCCCCCCCAAAAACTTTAGAGAAGCAGCTTTTGCTTTAGAGACCCTTGGGGTACCCAGGCACCGGGGGGCACGGGATGCAGTGAAGGGATGACACTGGGACAGGCTGCAGAACGCAGACTCCCCGGCCCTGCAGATCCTCCACCCATGGGAGACTGTATAACTGACAGGACCACTCACCTGTACCCCACAATGCTTATCCAGACTTATGACACAGAGTAGCAAACCCCCCCACTCCTCCGCACCCCTCATGCACGCACCCACTCCGTGGGGCAAAGCCTGACGTCTTACCTCCCTGCATTTCCTCTGGGGCAACCTTCAGTTTGTCCATTGTCCGCGAGGGAGTGACTGGGCTATTTCCGTCCCTTCTGAGTCTTAGCCCCTGAAGGTGCTTTTGAAATGGCCGGAGCCACGGACAAAGAAGCCCCCGCCCCCACCCCTCCACTTCGTTACCTCCCTCACACCTTGTTTTCAGAGGGTTCTCTGCAAACCCGGTCAGCGCATGGGGGAGCAGGGTTTTTTACCCACCAACGGATTTCTGTTTCCCCACCTTTGGAGGTCAGAGAAAAAGAAGTCGACCACCCTTTCCCTGGTCCCTTTCCCGCCCAACCACCACCTGCACTTGGTGGCTTCGGCGTGGGCAGTGCCCAGGTGGCGCAGCTGCTATGAGGGAGAAGGATGTGTGATCTGCCTGTAACGACGGCAGCTTTGGGGACGCCACGGGGACCATACCGCCCCCTCCCCTCGGGAGCTCTGAGTTGGATTGGACACCATGGCCGTGGGTGGGTTGGTTTGAGGAGTGTGCCCCTTTGCACAGGAGTGTGCCCCTTCCTGTTGCACAGTCAACAGAGGACGAGGTCTAGCCTGGCGCCCACGGCCCAGCTCCCTCTGGATTCAGGGTGTGAGACGGACTCCTGCAGAGTGGAGAGCAGTGTCCATGGTGCGTCTAAGCTCGGGCACAGGTGTCCTGGGAGGACCTAGCTGGGTAGTGCCCAGACCCTGGTCAGGATGGGTCAGACCCTGTACCGCCTTTCAGATTAGGAAACCTGGTCCAGACAGTGCTCTTCCCAATCCCGGTCCCCTGGGGTCACCCGGGTCTTCCCTGTCATGCGGATCCTCTGTCGGGAATTGGGATGTGAACCCTCGATTCAAACATGTTCCATAAAGACCTTTTTGGTTAAGCCTGAAGTCGGCCAAAACCAAAGCCAAGACAGTCATCCAGGATGAGGGAACAGCATGTCTCAGTTCAGAGGCTGGTGGAATCCACGCACTTGTAACCTTGGTTTTCATACCCTAGAACATACAGGCAACCCTCACGGGGCCTTCAAGGGGGGCAGGTCAAAGGCGGGACACACACCCACACAGGAGGGAGGGACCACTGTTGTGGGACCTGCCCAATAACAGGTTAAAATAGGTTACAGGATGGCTTCTGGAGCTTCGACCACCTGGCTATGTGGTGACCAGCTTTTAATTCCAATTAGAGAGCACGTGGCGGAATCATCACAGACACGGCCCGGTGGCCTGGCAAGTTCTCTGGTTCTGTGCGTGAGTCTGATGATAGAACTGCCGCTCCGTGGGCTGGCCGGGGCTTTCCGCGCACGAGCCCTGTTGCTAGTTCGGTGGTCAGGAAGAACGCGACTGGCCTCTGAACTCAGGGGGAGCCGGGGCTCCCTCGGCAGACCGGGTGCTGGCCCATGAAAGGACCCTGGTGGCACAGTGGGTTAAACGTCAAACGGGTAAACCCAGTGTGGGTGGTTCAGAGCCGCCAGCTGCCTTGGGGGAAAAATGGGGCTTCTGCTCCTATAAAGGGTTATAGTGTCTGAACCCCACAGGAGCGATCCATGCTGACCTGTAAGGCTGCTATGACTCAGTCTTGACCGATGGCAGGGAGTTGGGTTTCTTGGTTTCTCCTCCATGATCCCTGGGTGGTACAAACAGTGAAGTGCCGACCCACCAAAAGGTTGGTGCTTCTAGCCTTCCCTGAGGCACCTCAGAGGCCAGGTCTGCCTTGACGACCTGCTTCCCAAAGGTCACACCCTGAGAGCCCCAGGACCACAGCCCTCCCCTACACACAGGGGCATCCTGAGCCCCAGCAGACCCCGGGGCAGCTAGCAACCGAAGTGCTTGGTGGCCCCTTCCTAGACCCTCCCCACCAGCAGGTATGCATTTGTTAAACTGACAGGTACTGACTGGGACAACCACCTGCCCGTTCATTCCTGTGGAGGCTGGGAATCCACTCCACGTTGTGAAGCACGTGCTTCATCATTAGGTGTGGGTTCACCGGCTGCCTCACTTCCTCCTCTGCCTCTGGTGCCCCACCAGGCTTTACAAAATCCCTTTGTAATATTAAGGCTGCCTGCCCATCTGTCGCTTTGGCTCTCAAAGTTTATTTCCCAACCCTGTCTTTGGCCTCTTAAACTTGCTTTGGGGGTGGTGGTTTCGACACACAGAAGTTCTTGGTCAGAACAGTTCAGTCTGGCCGGCCCTTGGGGGTTCTTTTCAGTTTCTGGAGAAGGCGGCGAAAGGCAGTCCAAATGGGAAGGGATTTTGCGAGACAGAAACAAGGAATTTGGGGGATAGCAAGGGGGCGACCATAGAGACGTACCTGGGCTATGTCTT
>PVJH01048586.1:0-10723 GCA_004026705.1 Nesogale talazaci
TATATGTACATAGACCTATTCCCTTATCATTATATATAAATATATTTACATATGTATATGCCTGTATTTTAACCTCTGCTAATTCCCTTTGCCTCCTAGTTCTTTCCTCTATTTCCTTTACTTTCCACTTGTCCCACTGTAATGTTCGACGATAAGATTTCAATAATTCCTCTTGGTTACATTGCCCTTGATCAAGCCCACCAGGCATCCCACGCCCTCGTCACCATCGATTCTAGATCACTTATTTTTCCCTGTCCCTGAGTTTATTGACACTCCCCTATCTTTCCCCTGCCTCCCCTCCCTCCAGTATCCTCATGGAACCATCAGTCCCGTTGTTTTCTCCTCCAGATTGTTTATTCAACCTATCTTATCTAGGTAGACATGCAGAGACAATAATAAGCACAAAAACAAGGCAAAGCAAAACAAAAAAACAATGACAGATCTCTTTGTTGACCTTTAATAGTATTTTCTGGTAGAGGTAGAGTCTGGTGAGTGCCACACCCTGACCCTGAAGTCTATTTGGGGGGACTATTTCTACAGGGACTTCATTACTTTGCTCCCCTTGCTGCTCTATTGCATTCCCTTAGTGTTTCACCCAGGTGTGGTGGGGTCAGATTCAGCACAATTCCCACACTGTGCCTCCCCAGTAGTGCTATGGGTCAGTATGCGGGGGGGTCAATAATACCCCTTCTTAGCAGCACTGTCATTTGATCTACTTTCAGGAACATTGCTTGTGAATTCAAGCAAGACAAAATCCTGGACAACTTTAATCTTTTCTCTGTTTATCATGATGTAACCTATTGGTCTGGTTGTGGG
This sequence comes from Nesogale talazaci, assembly GCA_004026705.1. Classification (NCBI taxonomy): domain Eukaryota; kingdom Metazoa; phylum Chordata; class Mammalia; order Afrosoricida; family Tenrecidae; genus Nesogale; species Nesogale talazaci. The sequence goes on from PVJH01048586.1 coordinate 817, forward strand.
TAATTTGGTCTTTCTGATTTTAAACCCTTGTTCAGCTTGCACTACAGCCTCTTGATCCATATGTAGGAACATATTTAAGTGTTCTGGAACTCCCATTCTTCTCAGGCTATCCATAGTTTGTTATCATCCATGCAGTCAAAGGCCTGGGCATAGTCAATAAAATACAAGTCAACACCTTTTTTATACTCTTTGCTTTCTGTCAAGATCCATCTGACATTAGCAATGATAGTCCTTGTTTGATGTCTGCTTCCAAATCTGGCCTGAATCTGTGGCAGCTCCCTGTCAATGTTTTGCTGTAACTTTTTTTGATTGATCCTCAGCAAAATTTCATTTGTATATGTTATCAATTGTATTGTTCCTATAGATATTGTTTCTATAATTTGTGCCCTAGTAGCAGTCTATTAGGTCACTTTTCTTTGAATTGATACAAGATTTCTTCCTCTCAGGTGACCAGGTAGCCATCTTCCAAATTTCCTAGTATAGATGAGTGAGAGTTTCCAGTGTTTCATCAGCTTGTGGAAAGATTTGAATTGGTGGTCCATCAATTCCTGGATACTTGGTTTTAACTAATGCTTTCAGTGCAGCTCAAATTTCTTCCTTCAGCACCTTGGGTTCTAGCTCATATTCTACCTCCTGAAACGGTGGAATGATGACTAGTTCTTTTTGGTACAGTGATGTACAGTGTATTCTTTCCATCTTCTTTAGATGCTTCTTGCATCAATCAATATTTTTCCTATAGAATATTTCAATATTGCATTTGTGGATTGATTTTTTCTTTCATTCTTTCAGTTTAAGATATGCTGAGTTTGTTCTTCCTTTGTGGATTTCTAACTCTAGGATTTGGCACATTTCATTATAATATTTTATGTTGTTTTCTCATGTTGCCCTTGGAAATTTTCTGTTCAGCTCTTTGACTGCATCATTTCTTCCAGTTGCCTTAGATATTGTACAATTACGAGAAAATTTTCAAGTCTCTTCTAACATCCACTTTGATATTTTCTTTCATTCTTATCTTTTAAATGACCATTTGTTGCCTTCATTAATAATGTTTTTGATGTCTCTGTACATTTCATCAAGTCTCCTATCATTAATGTTAAGTAAAGCAAATCTGTCCTTCAGGTATTCTTCAGATTTAGGTGGGATAGGCTCAAGGTCTTATTTTGGCTCTCAAAGACTTGTTTTAATTTTTTTTAACTTTATCCTTGAACTTACATATGAAAAGTTGATGTTTTTCTCCACCGTCAGTGTCTGGTCTGGTTTTAGCTCTGATACTGAACCTCTCCATCATCTCTTCTGGCAGAAATAAGTTTTATTTCTGTGTCTTCCATCTAGAGAAGATTATGTGTAAAGTAGTCATTTGTGTTGTTTAAAAAAAAGGGTATTTGTTATGAAAAATCTGTTGGTCTTGCAAAATTCTGTCATGTCAACTCCAACTTTGTTTCCATCACCAAGATCATATTTTCCAATCACTGTTCCATCCTTTGCTTCCAAATTTTGCATTCCAATCAATGCATCTTGATTGCATGTTTGATCAATTTCAGAATGGAAATGGGGGTACAATTCTTGAAGTTCTGTATCACTAGCTTTAATTTGCTGCACAGATTTGAATAAGAGTTGCATTGATTGGTTTCCTTGAACGCTGATGGATGTGATCCTCTGACAGGCAGCATTGTACTTCAAGATAAATATTGAAGTGCCCTTTCTGACAGTTAATGCAATGCTACTTCCTTGATGATGTTATTTCCTGCATAATAAACCATAATTTTCTGATTCAAAATGGCCAATTCCCATTTATTTCAGTTGACTAACCCCTAAGATAATGAGCTTTATGTGTTCCACTTCATTTTTGATGATTTCAAATTTTCCTAGATTCACAGTTAATATATTCCAAGTTTTGATCTGTAGGTTTTTGCAATTTTTTCTTCTCATATTGAGTCATGCCCCATCAGCAAATGATGGTGGGGAAAGTTTTTCTCCCAAAGGCTTTGCTCTATTTAACTTTCTCACTGGAATGGCCCATTTTCTGACTCATCTCTGATAATGCTGTTTTCCATGCTGTGCTTAAAGAAGGCTTTCAGTAGCTATTTCTACCAAAGAGGACAACCTATTCCCTACTTGTAGTCTCTTCTTCAACTGGAAACTCTGCTGGAAATGGTGGAGCTGGAAATGGTTCCACTTTGGGAGATCCTGCTGGCATTTGAAATATAGATTCCAGTGACATAGATTCCAGCGCTCACAGAAACACACAAGCCACCTGCAGTACCACAAACAGATTAGTGTCCTTACACATTTATGTCCTTACACATGATTGCATTATGTGTTTGCCTCATGGCTTTGCCTTGATCTTTCCTCAGCTGTGTAGCATGAAAGGTTTGTGCTCATCTGTTAAGCTAAAGGTTGGTGATTTGAACACAACCAGTGGTGTCCCTAAAGGAAAGTCTGGAGATCGGCTGATCCAGCAGGGAAACAACAAAGCCCACCTGGAAGAAGCACACCAGCGTGTGCGATCAAGAGGTATGGACGGGCTAAGTTATAGGGCACCCGAAGAAGACAAGTGAATAGACCAATGATGGGGGTCAGAGTAGAGGCCCAAATCCCCTGTAGATAATTGGACATTCTCTCCCAGAAGGGTCACAGAGGAAGAGCGAGACATCTGGGGTGCAGCATAGCACAGATCCAGCACACGACTTCCCTGTAGTTCTTCACTGCTTCCACCCCATCACTGTCATGACCCCAGTTCTACCTCACAAATCCAATGAGACCAGCGCATGTACACTGGTATAGATAAGCGCTCTCAACACATGGAATCCGGGACAGATCAATCCCTCAGGTACAGTAATGGGAGTGGCGATACCATGGAGGTAAGGCAAAGGTGGGGAGAGAAGGGGAAGAAATGGGGAACTGAGTATAATGATCGACTTATCACCCCTAACCCCCACCCCGTGGGGGACGATCAACAGAAACATGGGCAAAGGAAGAGAGCAGACTGTATAAAATATGAAAATAATTATAATTTATCAGGTGTCCATGAGTGTGGAAGGGTGAGAGAGAGAGAAAGAGAGAAGAAAGAGGATCTGATACCAAGGACTCAAGCAGAAAGTGTTTTGAAAATGATGATGGCAACATATGTACAAATGTGCTTGATGCAATTAGTGTATGGATTGTCATAAGAACTTTTAGACCCCCCAATAAAATGATTTATTCATGATAAAATAAAGTTTAAAAGATTGCAGCCGTGCCAAGCAGTAGTTCTGCTCTAACATGTGCGCTGCTCTCAGCAAGAATGGGCTCAAACCTAGGGATCGGTGTTCTCTTTAGTTTGGTGTTGAACTGGCAAAGTCTACCTCAGAAATAAGGACAGGAGTTCTTTTTTATTTTATTTGTGATAGGGGGAGAAAAATACCAACGGTTATTAAAATCGCAGCCTCTTGCCTCTCTGGACTCCAGCCCCAGGCACTCCGAGACTGGAAGTTGGCCATATGTTCCAATAAGCTTTGCCCTCCGAGCTTTTCGCCTCTGTGAATGAAAGTAATCAAGAGCAATGAAACATTTGGATTTTGTTTTAATAAGTCAACAAAATGTATATGAAGACGGGTGCTAGCAGGAGCCTTTTATCCCTAGAAAGGAGCATATCTTCTACCCGCAGTTGGATCTATTTGGGAATGGGCTGAAGGCGGAGGAAACAGCTGGACCTGAATATAGACAGCCATCTGCAAATTCCACCTGAAACAGACTCCCAAGATCTCTTAGACCAATGCCCCACACTGCACTGCTACTGACTGAATTCATTCCTAGCCTCAACTGACTCCTCCCTTGGGGGCCTCTCCTAAGCCTGCCTTTGAGACTGACTAGGTCTGCCTTTATTTAGTAGAATGTAAGAAGATCCACTGGGGAATAAAAACAACACCAAGAACTTTCTCGTCCTTCTGAGAGCTGGGAAAGTCATCTGTTTTGACCTGGTCAGCCTTAACAATTAAATAACAGTCACACACACAGACGCAGAAAGCTCAGTTTCTGTCATGGCTGAAGCATAATGGTGAGAATTGGAAAAGAGGACTCAGCCCTCAGATCTCCCTGTCTCACCTCTCCTTCAGAAAGAAATGAGGAGAGTCATGGTGCTGAGATATGCACAGGGAGGCGGGCAGCTGCCATGTGACTGGAACCACAAGAAGCTTCCAAAACCATTTGCAGGGCTTGGCTGAGCTAGGAGTTCGTTCATTCACACATTCAGCAAATGCCATGTGCCAAGTCTGTGGATGGAGGTTATAATGAATATTTAAATTCTCTGATAGCTGATGACTCCTGGACTCTCTGAAGTCCATACACTGGTTTACAATGAACAGTTTGGCGATATTTCTGGAATTGAAGATGCACACACCCATTGTCCCAGCAACCCTATTTCTACGTGTTTATCACACAGATACACTTGCACATGTGCAACGTGGCCTGTGTACCAGGATATCTGGTGCAGCATTATTCACAAAAGTAAATAATTGGAAACAACCTGGTTTCCTCCAAAAGCAGAAGGGTTTCATACATTGCAGTAGAGCTGTTAAAGAATAGGTCATTGTGTGCACTGAGCTGAAAAACTAGCTAGCATAGTTTGTTACATGAAGAAAGTACTGAGTGTCTCTCTGTTTGCCAATGCACAGGTAATCTCTGGGAGCACATCTGGGAGGCTGGGACCAGCGCTGTGGTGGAATTCAACGGGACTTGCACCAGTTCAGCAGAACCTATATCCAACTTTTGGTTTAGTTTTGTGAACCATTTGTGAAAATGGCACTTGTAATTAGGGGTTTCCCTAAGGTAGTGGCAGGGACAATTGCCCAATGTAGAAATCAAAAATTTACATTCTTTACTCATTTTTTTCCCAACAGTTTTATTGGCTTATAATGAACACATCATACAATTCAGTACTTCAGTCACATTAAGAAGAGTTGTACTATCATCACCACATTCAATTGTAGACTATTTTCTTTAATCTTGTACTCATCATCATTATTATCCTCATTCCTCCCATCCTTCCTTGCCATACTCTGAAAGAACCAGTAATCCAGTTACTGTCTCTATACATTTACCTACCCTGGATTTCATATACAGAAAAACATCAAAAATGAACAAACAACAAAGTTATCAAGAATAGCAAAATAAGCACTCATCTGTGAAACAGCATATCTAAGTATCTGTCATCATGCTCATTCTATTCATAGGTATCTGTGTTGTATCTATTTATTTATTTCACAAAACATTGTACTTTTGTGGAAATACTACATTGTTATTGCATTGCGTTTGTTACTTCAGTGAACAAACATATAACGTCAAGAGAAAAAGTGCCAAACAACTAGAGGGTAGCATGTTGTCCTTTGCTTCAGCTTTGTGTTACCTAAAAAATTTTCATAGGATATTAGGAGTGGATTACATAATTCCAAAAAGTCCTCAAACAGTGGGCCCCTACTCAAGTACTCGCCCAATACAAGAACACTTTGTTCTAATAATTTGGTAGGCTAAGATGCTCACTTTCCCAAGATGATTGCTGAAGACAAAGCAGGTGCATAAGCAAATGTGGTGAAGAAAGCTGATGGTGCCCTGCTATCAAAGAATATAGTGCCTGGGGTCTTAAAGGCTTGAAGATAAACAAGTAGCCATCTAGCTAAGAAGCACACCAGCCTGCCTCAACACATTTGCTGTAGACAAAGCAGGTGCATAAACAAAAGTGGTGAAGAAAATTCATGGTGTCCAGTTATCAAGGAATATAAAGTCTGGGGGTTTAAAGGCTTGAAGATAAACAAGCGGCCATGTAGCTGAGAAGCAAGAAAGCCCACAGGGAAGAAGCACAGCAGCCTGGATGATCACGAGGTGTTGAGGGGATCAGCTCTCAGGCATCAGAGAACAAAAAGTCATATCATTTGTGAATGAGGGGAGTGCAGAGTGGGAACCCAAAGCCCATCTGTGGGCAACTGGATATTCCCTCACAGAGGGCTTGGTTGGGGCCAGGAGGGGGACGAGGCAATCAGTGTGCAGTGTAGCAACGATGAAACATACATTGTTCCTCTAGGTCTTAAATGCTTCCTTCCCCACCCCCCACCCTGACTAATCATGATCCCAATTCTACCTTACAAATCTGGCTGAACCAGAGTACGTACAGTGGTACAGATAGGAACTAGAAGCACAGGGAATTCAAGACAGAAGAATCCCTTAGGACCAGTGGTGAGAAGGGCAATAATGGGAGGTGGGGGAAAGGTAGAGTAGAAAGGGAGAACAGATAGCAAGGATCTGCACATAACCTCTTCCCTGGGGGACAGACAGTAGAGAAGTGGCCAAAGGGAAATGTCAGATGGTATAAGGTATGACAAAATAATAATTTATAAATTATCAAGGGTTCATGAGGGAGGGTGCTGGGAGGTTCAAGTAGAAACAAATATTTTGAGAATAATGAGGGAAACAAATGCACAAATGTACAAAAGTGCTAGATACAATAGCTGTATGTGTGCTTGTGATAAGAGTTGTACAAGCCCCAAATAAAATGATTTAATTAAAAAAAACAATAAAAATCTTCAAAGAGCTAAAATTATTGTACAAAAAAATGCTCTAAGTTAAGAGAGGCAGATCGGGTATGTTGAACATAATCTTTTCAGAGAAGAGAAGCCACCTCTTTCTAGCATATCAAATGCAGTTATTATTGTCTATTTGGCCAACCCCTAAAGGAAGGGAATTTTGCTCCTACAGTGAAAGGATGGTTAAGGATAAATCACACAGCCCATAAAGCTCAGATAAAAGTGAAGAATATTGAAAGTAAGGAAAACAATGAAGCAACATGAAAATATCTTAATACGTTTATTATTTTTTAGCTATTATTAAGTATTTTAAAACTTTTTTTAAAATCATTATATCAGGGGCTCATACAGTTCTTATCACAATCCATATATACATTGTGTTGAGTACATTTGTTGCCATCATCTTTTTCAAAACATTTTCTTTCTACTTGAACCCTTGGTATCAGCTTCTCATTTTTCCCTCCTGCCTCTCCCTCCCTCATGAACCCTTGATAGTTCATAAGTTATCATTATTTTTTCATGTCTTACACTGACCAATGTCTTACTTCACCCACTTTTCTGCTGTTTATTCCCCAGGGAAGAGGTGAAATTTACATCATTGTGATCCATTCCCCCTTTTTTCTCCCACCTTCTCCTTCCCCTCCTGGTATCCCTACTCTCATTATTGCTCGGGAGGATTTTATCTGTCCTGGATTCCCTGTTTCCCAGCTCTTATCTGAACCAGTATATATCCTCTGGTCTAGCCAGATTTGTAAGCTAGAATTGGGATCATGATAGTGGGAGGGAGGAAGCATTACAGAATTAGTGGAAAGTTGTATGTTTCATTGATGCTAGGCTGCACCCTGACTGACTCTTCTCTTCCTTGTGACCGTTCTATAAGGAGATGTTCAGTTGTCTACAATGGACTTTGGTCTCCACTCCCCATGCCCCCTCATTCACATTGAGAAGATTTTTTTGTTCTGAGTCTTTGATGTGTGAGATCATTAAAGTTTATTGTGCTAACCTGGCTGATAAACACATGTGGGGCTAAGTGAAAGGTAAAGACATAAGTGGCTTGATGAGCCTTACCTTTCTAGCTCTTGGGTCTCTTGTTTTCTGATGGTTGGACCAGGATGCAGCTGCCTTAGCCAGTTCCCTGCTTCAGCTTGCAAGTCTCACTTCCTGTAAGACATCCCTGAGGAGAAGCCACATGGACTTACCCTGATGCAGCTGGGGTGCTGGAGCAGCCCTGTGGAGACCTCTCCCAGTGCTGAGATGCTTACACACTCACTGATGCAGTTTTCTTCCTGCAGTTGGCGTCATTGAGTGTGCTTTGTGAGATTGAGCAGGATTTTGTAGATTGGTGTTGGACACATGAGCTAATGTTGGATTTATGGGCTTGGACAGCACTGGGTTGGGGTCCTTTCTTAATATACACTTACCCTTTTTATAAAACTCTCTTATACATATAAGTTTCTGTGGATTTGTTTCTCTAGTTTACCCAGATTAACACAATGCCTGATACCTGATCTCTTTGACAGCTCACGATCACACAGGCTGGTGTGCTTCTTCCGAGGACATTGTTGCTTCTCAGCTCAAAGGCCACTTGCTTATCTTTAAGTCTTTAAGATCCCAGACACTATATCTTTTGTTAGCCATCACCATCAACTTTCTTCACCACATTTGCTAGGCACCCATTTTGTCTTCAGCAATTGAGTCAGGAAGGTGAGCATCACAGAATGCTGGGTAATTAGGACAAAGTATTCTTGTGTTGAAGGAATACTTGAAAAGTCTTTCTTATAATATGACCAAATTTGTGTGCCGATTTTATTGTTATTTATACTTAAACCAGTTATTAAGGCAGCAAAACGGTTGGTAGAATATTTGAAACCCACCATTGGACCAGTGGTTGGTTCTAGGGAGAAGAATTAGATGGAAAAGGAGGTAAAGGGACATCTTGGTTTCAGTTGGGCCAAATAGACATTTCAAAAAATAAACAGCACTACACAAGGTTGGGGGAGGGGGGGCGGGCGGAGCAAAGGTTTTGTAATCAGGCCAGAGCATTAACGTCAACCTTTCCATCAATTAGTTGTCTATCCTGCTGTAAGCTGGTGAACTTGGCAGGGGTTCCGTATGTGGTGTTCACAGCCACAATCTGTCAAGATTCACAGACAGCGAGTGAAGATCACCAAGTTGTCAGCAAGAAGGCCCCTTCTATACCTGCATCAGAAGAGTGGCCTGCTCTCTCCTTAGCAAAAGGCTCACCCCTAAGTGTTGCATTGGCCCCAGTCATTGCCAGGGTGAAGTTATGGCCCACGTGGAGTCCGCTGGAGAACCAGAAAGACTGTGGTGTCAGACAGGAGGTGTGACTATGACCATCTTTGTTCAAAAGCTCTCCAGTATAACTCTCCTAACTGCTGGCAGGAAAGTAAATTGGTTCAAATGGCTCAACAGGACTGCAAGGCAGTATCCACTAAGGCTCCGCATAAACTACCCTTATAACCTGCAATTCCATTTCTCAGTATAGCCCGCACAGAAATGAGTGCCCTTGTCCACACAGAAGCTTACAGAATGTACGTTCCTAACAACTTTGTCTGTAATCACCCAGAGCTGACCACAACTAAAATGTCCACAGTGAGAAAAATGGCTTCCAGAACCAAGGTGCATTTATGCAAAGGCCTCTCACTCAGCATTTTAAGCAAGTGCATCACTGGTACCCAACCCAGCCTGGGAAACTCGCACAGACATTACGTCGGGAGAAAGAAGTCTGATCCAAAACTGAACCTATCATATGAGTTCAACAAATTGCAGAATTTATTGATGGTGATAGAAGTCAAAGTATAGATTATTGGGGGAATGGAGATGCTGACAGAGAAGAGGCCCAAAAGGTTCTTCTTGGGGGGTCACCTAATTGCCATTGAGTGGATTCCCACTCACAATCGTCTTAACAGAGAGGGTAGAACTGCCCTGCAGGTCTCCAAGGTCATAGTCTAAAGCCTCTTCTCTCTCTCCAGCATAGCAACTGGTGGTTTCAAACTGCTGACCTTGAAACTTGCAGCTGTGACACCACGCCACCACCAGACCCTTGGGGATGCTAGAAATGTTCAGTATCTTCCTCTGGCTGGCTTTACATAGCATGTGGTTGTTATATGACATTCAATTGGTTCTGCTTCACAGAAACCCCATAGGATGGAGTAGAACTACCCCCACAGGGCTTCTGAGTCTTGAAACTTAACCGATAAGATTTCAGTGAGTTGAGTCCCAGCATTTCTGACCTGACTCTGTTCAGATTGGTCTTCCCCAGGACGGTCTCTTACAAAGAGGCCACCTTGCCGCCCAGGTGTCTAGCTGTGTATCCCTCCATGGTAGCAACA
>PVJH01048587.1:0-10727 GCA_004026705.1 Nesogale talazaci
GCAGAGATGGGGGGGTGGGGTGGAGATGTGGGCACTCGGGACAAAGAGTTTCTGCCTCCTTTGCAATGTCTGGTAGGTCCCAGCAGATGGCTCACATGAACGGTCAAGCTAGAAAGGCAGGTGGAAGAGCTCCAACCCTGATGAGGCTCAGCAGAAGTTTACTTAGAGCGGTGGACTAGTGGCAAAGCTCAGAGGAATTGTCTGAACTGACTTGAGCAACTGCTCAGTGTCGGTGTCTGTGGTTTAGGGCACTAAAGAAGCAATTAGAGGGTGTCAAGGTGACCTTGGGGTCAACAGAGCCACAGTGCACCTTTTTATAGAGACAGTCGTTTTCTTTGCTTTTAGCTATATTCCTAGAAGTGGAATTTCTGAGTCATATGGTAATTCCATGTTTAGCATTTTGAGGTGCTGCCAAACTATGTTCTACGTGGCTACACCATTTTATTTCTCCTAAGAAAGATATGAGGTTCTAGTTTCTCCACATCCTTGCTAAGTTTGCTATTGTTTTTTTTATTACAGCTATCTTCTCAAAGAAAAACAAACAAAAACCCCTCTGTGCTGCTGAGTCGAAGCTGACTCATGGTGACCCTGGAAGACAGGGTAGAAGTGCCCCTGTGAGTTTACGAGACTGTCATTCTTTGTGGGAGTGGAAAGCCCATCTTTCCCCTGAGGGGCAGCTCATGGTTTTGAACTGCTGGCCTTGTGGCTGTTAGCTCAGTGTGTCACCCCTATACCACCAGCTCTCCTGGTGTGTGCGAATGAGTATCTCATTTCAAAGCACCCATCAGCTTCCACCCCTGTTTCCTCTCCATCTCCCCTCCCTCGAGGTCTCTTATGTCCTGCCGTGCGGGCTTCTGTCTTCCTCGACTTCAGAGTCTGCACTTGGCAACCTCCTAGCCCACTGGCTCCTCTTCTCACGCTTGCCTTCTGTCTCTTGGGAAAAGTCTGTCCCCTCTGTATGCCGGTCTTCATGTCATGGGGGTTGCCCTTACACTAATGGAAGCCTGCAATATTTGTCCTCTCGTGATCGACTGACTCATCTCAGCAAGGTGTTCACTAGGTCCGTCCGGGGGGTGAGGTGCATCATGGGTGCATCGTGGCCTTTCATGGAGGCAGAGGAGTCCATTGTGTGTCTGTAACTGTATCTCATGGTTTTGATACACATTTCCTCCATAGCTAGGGTTGTTAGGAATTTTCTCCTGTGCTTATTGACCATCTGTATGTCTTTAGAGAAAGGTCTATTTCCGTGCCTTTTAAAATTTTTCTTATGCTTTCATTTGTTGCAGAAATATTTTTAATTTTTATGAAGTCCAATTTATCTATTTTGTTTGTTTGTTTCTGGTGTTATACCTAATAGATTGTTGCCTAATTACAGGTCATGAAGATTTAGTCCTATTTTCCTCTAAGAGTTTTCCAATCTTTGCCCCTGGATTTAGGTTTGTGATCCATTTTGAATTGTTTTTTGGTGTGGGGTGTGAGAAGAGTCCAATGTACCCTTTTGTGTGTGGATATACAGTTGTCCCAGCATGTCTGTTGTGAAGACAAAGTTTTTTTTTTTCAAATTAACTGTCTAACGTCCTTGTTGAAAATCAATATTCTTCACATGTATCTTTATGATAAAATGAAAAAGAAGGAACATAAATGGAGAAACCACTGACCAAGGACATTTCAAAAATAAGCAAAGCAGGAAAAAGTCACACATAAAATTAAAACAGAAGTCAATTTAGGCAGTAAACAACAGAATAACAGAAATGTCTCTGGAAGTGTGCAAATATTCAGAAAACAGAAAATAGACTTCCAAATAACCAGTGGGACAACGAAGAATTCTGAAGAGAAATTAGAAAGGTTTTTTTTTTTTTTAAGAGAACAGGAAGATAGAGCATATCAAAATTTGTGGGATTGCAGTTAAAGCTGTACCTCGAGGACAATTTATACTGTTGAGAGTTAAGATTTGCAAAGAAGAAAGGCCTCAAGTCAATTACCCCACCTTCCGCCTGAAGAAACTAAAAAGAAAAAGGGGAAAAAAAGAGAACGTAAATTTTAAAGGAGAGCAAAGCAGCAAGGAAAGTAAATCCAAAGATGATTATATGATTGTTGGAAATTAAGCACGTGGTGAATGTGGCAGTGGATTCAGCTGTGTCCCTTGAGGTCATCGCGACACTGTCCGCTCCACACTCTGCCGACTGCTCTGCCTGGGGCCTGTCCTTGTCCTCACCCAGGACACTGACCCCTGCCCTGCAGGTGGCCACCCTCCATTCCCTGTGACGCCAGCCAGGTGATCCCCATTTAACTTGATGTTGACTCTCTGTAGAGCCATAGTTCTTCCTCCTCCTCCGCCTTGTGATCCAACCCTCTGCTGGCTGTTGAGCAGATCATGGCCTGTGGCGACTCCACGTGGGTCTGGGTAGAACTGTGCTTCGTAGGGTGCTCAGTGGTTGGGTTTTCTGAACCGAGTTCCAGCCCTTTCTCCGGGAACACCTCTGGGTGGACGGAAACCGCCAACCTCCAGCTTCGCTGCCCAGAGAGCTTGTTGCTCTGCCATCCAAGGTCCTTGGGGCACTGACCCCCAAACTGACACGCCCTGTCCTATGACCTCGGACCCTGGCGGGAAACGTTTCTCTACGTGAGGAGTGATGTGTCTGTGCTCGCAGAGTGCCCAGACAGGTTTTGCCTGGGTGAGAGAAAGCAGGCTCTCCTCTTGGTGGGTGGTATCCGGGCAGGGTCTTGAAAAGGCTGGGGTGTGTATGTGTCTGTAGTGTGGACACGGGAATGAAATAATGATTGTGTGTATGTGCATGTAGTGAGAACACAGGGACGAGACATGATTATGAGTGTGCGTGTGTGTGTGTTGTGAGGACACAGGAAACACGTGTGTGCTTCTGCACTGAGTGCTTGCGTCCCCTGTCTGGGAAGCTCCCTTGACTTTCTTCCTCTTTAGTTCGGTGGTTCTAGCACTTCTCCCACCCTCTTTTGGATTCTGCCCAGCTCCCACTCAGGACCAGTTCCTGACTGCAAAACCTACGCCACCAGGTCCCAAATCATTCCAGATACTCTTTTACTGATAGCGTTTGGAATGTCTGCGGTGAGTATTAGAGACATAAATCCGGGCAGGAGGTACAAAAGAATATGTCAACATGGGAGAAGTCCATTCCCTGTCCATGGAGACCCCAGGTGGGGATGTCTCCCAGAGCCTCCCTCTGCCATGGGGCTCAGATACACCCTACTGGTCTTTGGCTTTGTCAGAGGGCTGCCACTGTAGGCTCCCGGATGGTAGTCAGATTCTAGTCGGCCTTGAAGACTGCTTTGCGGCCTCTGCCTCCTTTGTGTCGTTTCTATGCCACTGGGCCCTTTACATCTGTTGAGTTGACAAGCTGGGCGCATTCTGACCCCAGAGACCTGCAGGGGAGCAAACCGAGACAAGAAGCAATGTCAATATTGTGACAGGAAGGATTGGTGGAGATGCACTTGGCTCTGCATGGACACGTGCACCCATGGCCCCGAGGGGGTTGGGACATGCACCAGTGCCTTCCTTTGATCCTGTCAATCACAGCCTTAGCCTTTTTGCACAGCAGGCGGTTTGCTAATGCATGTGCAGCCACTTAAACTGCATCTAACAGCTGGCCCCCAGCATCTTTCTGTAGGGCATCGAAGGGAAATTACCCAGAACAGTTTTTAGCAGCTCATTTAACTCTTTCCCTGGGTTCCACCCCACCTTGGGTATCCCAAGACTTGTTTCTGGCCCGCTAGAGGGGAATCCAGTTTCACCAGGACTGTCTCCTTTATCTTTGCAAACCACTCCTATCTGAGTGTGGATGGGGATAGCATGAGGATTTGCCAACCTTACAAGTTCAATTAGTGTCTTGCGTGGGGGGTGGGGGGAGAGGGCTGGAAAAATGACCCAGCGGGGGAAGGGGATGCACCAACACCGAGGGGGAAATTGCTTTACTGCCTGACATTACAAAGACACACCAATACACTCCTTGACCTTACAAAGGCACACAAATACACCCCTTGACCAAAGACCAGCCAAGGTCAGACCCAAGAAAAGCATGGGTAGACCAGGTAAAATAAGGCAGGTTGAAAGGCTGTGGAAACAAAGGTGCAACGAAGGTGCAGTTGCCTGACCTGGAGTTTCAGCTCCACCACAGGGGCACAGACGGCACAGCAGAGGATCCATTTAATGACAACATGAGTGTCTGCCACCGCACGGCCCTTGTTCATCCACTAAGGGCTCTCTGCCGGAAGAAGCTTTCTGTGACGTTCCTCTGTAAGTAGGAGAACCTCAGAGGCTCCTTGGTGAATTGGATCCTGGCACTTGGAAGGCGAGTGAGCCCTGTTCTAACTTTGGATCCATCCTTCCACCTGCACTAAGCCCTGCTGGACTCAGCAGATAGTGGACTCTTGTTTCATGGGTTTCTGGGAGGGCTTCCTCCCCCTGTCAAACTGGAAGCCTTTGCGCTCCTCCAGCCCTCCGGCTGGCTGCTCTCAGGGGACAGTTTTGGAGGGGCGTGTGATCAACTATTATGTGTGATCCAGCATTGCTGTGTATAGCCCTCTGACTGGGTGATACCCAGGGCACTCGGGGGCTGGAGTGAGAGCCAGCACTGGTAGGCTTCAGGCCTGCACCCCTCTGTAACACAGGGAGGGGAGGAAAGCCCAGATGCAGATTGAATGTGAGGGGCACAGGACACTGAACCTGCCAAGGGGGCAAGCATCCCCAGGCCTGGAAGGAAGGAGGGTGAGGGCCCACCATGGGAATTCATGTGCCCCGATTCACCTAAGAAATATGTCTTGTGGCCTTGAATGTCACAGTGTGTATGGATTTAATTGCTTTAAAATTTTTCTTTTAAATACTTAAGTATTATGATAAAGATAAATTGTTGTGAGTGTCTTAGGAGACCTTTTTTTTTAAACAAAAACTCAAGTATTGTCCATACATTTTCCATCCAGGAAACCCTGTCCTGACGCGTGAACAATGTCTACGGCTTTGCAATGTGGCATGGATCGGGAGATGCTGTCTGTTTCTGTGTAGCGCAATTGCCACCCTTCTTTTACCCTCCAGTGTGGGACAGTCCTCCTTATCTGTGAGAAAACAGTCCTTCCTCTGCCTACACCACAAGGCTGTGTGGTCACTCAGTATGTGGAAATGCTTTAACGTCATCAAGGCCAAAGACACTCCAGCCGATCTGTCCACTCACCCATCCAACATCCACCCATCTTGCAAATCTTTATTGCGCTCTATGAAACCCCTTGCCGGGGTCAGTCCCATTTACACTCATGAAAGTGATAGCCACCACGTCACTGAAAGTCACATTATCCCTTATTTACAGATTGATAAATGGAACTTGAAGAGGTTAAGAGGTTTACCCAAGGTCACCCAGCTGCCAGGAAGGCGCTTGATTGATCCCATGTTGTGACAGGCAATGGAGGGATGGGGATTTGGGGTGTGTATGAGCAGGTGCCTTGTGGGCTAGGAAAGGGGTGGGGCTGGGCAGGCATCAGCAGGCTTCTTTATGGCCCCTGGAAGGCCTCGCTTTCTCCTTAATGTTTGAAATCTCATGCGCACTGTTCTGCTCCGCTGCACACAGCCCAGAGGGCAGTGAGTAATGGAGGAGGCGTGGGGATCTGTTTTGAGGGAAGGCTTGCCACCGTGCCGGGAGCGCTGCCAGGATGGCCTGGAACACAGCGGGCAATGGAGGATTATCTTATTCACTCACGTTGAGAACCAGGGCATTCTCGCTTACAGAAGGATTCGGATCCATCCGAATCTTATGATTGCAAAGAGGAGGATGGTAATGATGATGGTGGTGGCGGTAATGACGGCGATGGTCACCAGGAGATGACAGGATGGTGGCAGGGAGGGCAGTGAGGATGATGGGGACAGTGCAGTGGTGATGGTCAAGTTGATGACGGTGTGGTGAGAATGATGTTGGTTGTGGAGGGGTGGGGGGAGGGGATGGTGGTGCTGAGGCAACGATTGTGAGAATGACGCTGATGATAACGGTGGTCGTTATCACATGTTGCCACCTGGCTCCAGAGTCTGTGCATGACAGCTTCACTGCAAAACTCACGACCATCCAGTTGGGCCCGACTCACAGAAGCCCTAGAGGGTGGAGCAGACCTGCTTCTGGGGGAATCTGAGGCTTTGAAACTTTGTGAGAGTAGACAGCTTCCTTTTCTTCCTCAGAGTGGCAGGTGCTTTGAACTGCAGACCCTGTAGTGACCACCTTGGCATGTAGCCTGCTGTGCCACTAGGGCTCCGTGGGGCATTTTCAAGCAGGCATTCACATTCCCAATTTTACGGATGAAGGAATGGGTCATGTTTCCAGAGAGATAAAAATGGAGGTTAAAATGAAATGATAACAGGAATGAATGCTCTCCTAAAAATGCACCAGGACAAAATGAATATTAAGTGGCTACTACTAAAATACGAGGGTAAGCCAAAAAACCCCCAAACCCAAAAAACCACACAACTCTTTATTAATCAAAAGCACCAAATTGGGAGCTGTGGTTCCTCACAATCGCCTCCATCTTGGCCTTTAATTCTGAAGTTGTGTTTTCATCGAAGCTCTCCCCTGAGGGGGATAAGCACATGTGCAAAGGGCAGTGTGGGATCCTTGGGAGACTCACAGGGCAATGTTTCACAATGCTCGTTGAGGTGCAGGATGTAACCCATCGCTGTTGCTGTTGCAGCTGCGTGAGATTGGCCCAGTCTGGATCCCTGAGGTGTGCTGTGCCTGCAAGGACGCAGTACATCAAAAGCACCCAAGGGGGAAAGTGGAGGACAGGGGAAACGTCATCCAGGTTGTAGAAAAGCAACTCTAATTAGGAGAGAGACCCACAAACAAGAAAAAAGTGTAAAGAGTTGAAGAATGAAAAAGCCTGGCATCTCAACATTACTGGTGAAAAACCACAGTGGTTTCAAAATCATCTTGATGCCCCAAAAGTAGAATGTTTGGAAAAAAAAAAGTCACTTGTACATTAATTGAAAGTCATTCAAATTGATTCAGCAACGAGTTGCAGGGGATGGAGCCAGCCATCAAAGACAGACGGGGATGGTGACACTATGCCCGGAGACAGTCACCAAGCAGACAATGGAGCTGGAGTGGCAACAGCATGAGGAGCATGGCCTGGAGAGTCCAGACACCGTAGAAGTAGGAAATTCGGAAACTTAAGCAACGAGATTTTGATATGAAGCAATTGGCAAGTGTTAAGCTGAGGAAAATCTGTGCTAATGATGCAACTCCCAAGAAATGCAAAAGGGAAAACTTTACAACTGTAAATAAAATCTTAAGAATTGGAACTAAAAGGTGACACAGATAAAGAAATGACTCCAGTCAAGGAGGGGGTGGGGGTGGGGGGAGGGGAAGGGAGCAATGAGCCAATAATGTCGAGAATGGGGTAACAACGAGGGATCTAAAATCGACAGTGGGGAGTGTGTAGAGTTCCTGGTGGTGTTTGATCAATCATAACCTAGCACAGAGGAATTATGGAGAAGCTATTTTTCAGTTTTCTTCCAACTTCTTCCTTATAAGCCCTCATGATGGTACTGTGTCTTTTGAAAAATCAAGAGTATTTCTTTGGTTAAACAACAACAACAAAACAGTTGCTGTAACCACCCGAACTGACTTCTTTGCCTTGAATGTCACTGGAACAGCAGCAGATCCTTTCGGAAGTCAAGGTTTTGATCGAATCTTTCTTGGAAGGCAGCCGAGGAGACGGAAATGAGTATATTCATGCAAGAACGTGTTCACAGCCACTCACTCATCTCAGAGACATTTAAAACATGTTTTGTTCAAAATAAACCTGGAACCTTAGTAGCAAGAATTTTTGACTTATTCTCAGGAATAAGTAGGGAAACACACCCTAGCCCTCAACAATATACCTTTTTTTTTAAAAATCAAAGGACAAATGATTACTTTAAAGAGTTCATAAAAACTAAAGTTCAACAAAGAAGAGACAAAATTGGGGAGCCAATGTGACTTCAACATTGGAAGCATTAAAGTTGACCCTTCAACTTCAGCACAGGTCTGAACTGGATAAGTTCAATTACAGATGGATTTCCCGCCTGTCGCTATTTTGGCAAGTTCAGCTGTTGCCAGTATCCACTTATACCTCAAGTTAGCATCTCATATCACAGTTCAAAACCCTGTTATCCAAGGGTCCCCTAAATGATATGAAGATTTGGACTGAGAGGTAGGTCAGCGCTCCTCACCCCCCACTATTCAAAGGTCAGCTGAATTTCTAAGAGTTGGATGGTCTATCTTGTATTTTTAAAATTCTGGAGAGAGATTTGCTTAGATATTCTTCATTAAGGTTCTCTTTAAAATATGATTCATTTGATTCTAAAAATCAGATTGAGTTATTTTTAAATTATTGGATTTCCCTCTTGAACCATTTTATTAAGGACTAATTCAGACATCATACCATTCCAGACTGCAGTGGAGGATGCAGAGGTGGGTGGAGTCAAGTCTGAGTGTGAGAGGTAACTTTTGCTGCTTATATACTAAACTCTTCTAGTTAAGCTAAGTAGACATGTGATTTCCATGAAAGATACTCAGTCTGTGAAATGGAGACTAATTCCAAGAAGCAGAATGAGTCTCTTAAAGTGAAAATGCTTTAAGATTGAAACTGATTTTAGAATTCATTTAACATACCTGTGGGGGAAGGAATGAGCGAATGTACAGTGGATTTTAAAATGACTGCAAGCCCTCTCCCACGCCCACATTGATAAAACAGCATTAAGAGATGAAGGCTCCCCCTTTCCTCCTGTCTTCCCAGCCACACAGGCTCTGAACTCATCCATGTGATTTTGTGGACTAATTGGATATCAGGAATTGTTACCCAAACAGAGGCTTGAAAACTACTTGTACATTGGGGATTTCTTCCAATCTTTCTCTGTTTATTTTAACATAGTCTTTTCCTCTGCTCTGTCTAAAATATCCCTCTTCTATTCCTAAAGACACTTATGTCTGCATTTAAAGTTTACCCAGATGACTCAGACTAATTTCCTCACTTCAAGATCTATTAGTTAGTCATGTCTACAAAGACAATTTTTCCAAAAATGGTAGTTCAGTTTCCAGGGATTAGGACCTGATGTCCTCCGGGAGATATTTTTCAGGCCATCACATGTCACTAATCCCAGAACCGTGTGTCAGCTGATTCTGTTAACGTCGGCCCAAGGAATGCCCAGCTGCCCCCAGACATAACTGCTGACCCACAGAATCATGGGCTGTTAAGTCTTGGGGAGGTTTGTTACATGGCAAAACTTAACATTTTATTATGTGATGGGTTTTTTTGGGGGGTGGTAGCACCTCAACATCATTTCTCATTGTACCCCGCCCTCTAGATTTTGTTGATCTTCCTATGACTTGTGAAAATATCAATTTAGTAAATTCTTTAGTGGTAGATGTATCCATGTACCACATATGCCTTTGTTTCTATCACTAAACTTGAACTCAAGATCTGACAATGTTTTGATGCGATCCATAAAATTACTAAACAAATTACTAAATTAATATTTTCACAAGTCATGCAAAGTTTCTTCCATGTGGGTTCATTGCTCTCCTGCTAAGTGGTCACCTGTTTGATTGCAAGTCTTTAAGACCCCAGACACTATAACTTTTAATAGCCGGGCACCATCAGCTTTCTTCATCATGTTTACTTAGGCAACCAATTTGTCTTCAGTGTCAGGAAGGAGGGTATTGCCCAGTGCCGTGTTATTAAGGCAAAGTGTTCTTGTGTTGAGGGAAGACAAGGTTTGTCTGCTGCCTTAATGTATTACCATATACATCTATGTACATAGGTAAATATCCCTATCTTGATGCATTAATATATTTTGAAATATAAATGTCTATATTTATACCTCTATGTATAGTTTTTACTTCCTAGTTCTTTCCTCTGTTTCCTTTTTCCTCAGAAGTAGACGGTCTATTCCTTCTTAGTTTGTTCTTAGCCTGGAAGTGCTGCTAAAACCTGTTCATTTGGGGTGACTCTGCTGGTCTTTGAGGTGCTGCTGGTGTACTTTCCAGCATCACAGTAACACGCAAGCCACCGCAGTGCAGCAGACTGACAGACAACTGGGAAGAGACAATGGAGAAGCTCAACGTCAGAAGCTAAAAGCAGCCAGCTGAGCATATCCTAAACTCAAAGAACTGCAGAAAAATTCAAGCCTTGAGCTGTCATTTTGAAAGTCTCTTTGGGCAGTATATTGAATGATGCAGAAAGTATCAAAAGAAAATAGAAAGAATACACAATGTCACTGTACCAATAAGAACTAGTTAACTTTACACCCTTTCAAGAAGTGGTGTGTTAGTCTGGGTAGACTAGAGAAACAAATGTATAGAAATTCTCATGTGTCTAAGAATGATATTTATATACAAGAGCAGTTGAGCATTGAGAAAATGTCTCCGCCCAGACCAGATCAAGTCCATAAATCTGATATCAGCCCATATGTTCCACAGCAGTCTATAAAGTCCTCTTCAGACTCACAAAGCACATGCAATGACTCCAGAATAATCACAGTCCAGTGAGTGCCGAGTTTTGTGTATCCAGTGGCGGGAGAAGCATCTCAGCGCTGGCAGGGCTCTCCCCGTGGCTCCTCCAGTTTCCAGGGCTCAGGGTCTATCAGCGTGCTGCCGTGTGTCCCTCAGCTACAATGTCTCCCAGGGGGTGAGCCTTGTCAGGCGAGTGTCTCCAAGGGAGTGAACCCAGAGAGGCAGTGTCTC
>PVJH01048588.1:0-10736 GCA_004026705.1 Nesogale talazaci
ACTTTCTTCAGGAACTTCAGCATGCCGATGGGCGTGAAGGGCACCCCAAAGTCCGGCCAGCTGGTGAAGTGCAGCTGGGAGACCAGCCGGGGAGCCTTGCAGCTGTCAGGGAGCTGCAGGGATGGAGGGTCATGAACAGGAACCCAGGGCCTGTCCCGACCCTGCCCCACCCTGCCCCGGCCTGCCCCGCTCCACCCCATGGTCTGTGCTGCTCGGACCTGCCGTGGGCCCCGCCCCGCCGCTGGCTCCACCCCTCCCTGGCCCCGCCCTGCCGGGTCCCGCCCTGCCTTGTCCAGCCCCGCCCACCATCAGCTCGGATGGAGCCCCTATGCCTCAGAACGCCTGGGAACCTTCCAGAGATGAGGGGTAGAAAAACGGGACCCCTCTTCCTGGGGGAGGCAGTAGCACCCCCTTTCCGGGGATGGGCCTGAGGCGGCATCTCCCCTCACTCTCAGGGAGAGCTGCTCTGCAAGCCGTCATGATGGGGTCGGTGGGCTTGCAGGAGACCTCGGTGCCCCAGAGCTGTTTCTGAGCACCATGGCATTGTGTGCGTGTCTGGGGAGAGGCGAGGATGAGAGAGGCTGAGTGCGCCCCTCTCCCCTCGTGTTAGGACAACCCCCTCCTGCCACGTGTTCTGGCTCCAGGAGCCTCAGAGGCCAGGCTCTGCCTTGGACCCTCCAGTCAGACCCCCTCTGCCATGCAAGGGTTTCCAAATGGCTCTGACACTTCTACTCCGCCTGCTGGGATCCGGGTATGGTTGTGAAAAGCCAAGACCAAACCTACTGCCACCCTGTTGATTCTGACACAGTGACCCTGTGTCCACCAACAGGTTTGAACTTCTCCGGGCAAAGTCTAGCCGGGCCCAGCATGGCTGTCAGGGGACAGGGACTTATAGAAACTTCTATCACTCTAGACTCCTGGACCTGCATTCCACCCAAACTCTGTCTACCCACTGGACCTGCTGGGCCTCAGCCTCCCCCTCCCCCCGCAGTAAAAGCCCTGACACTGGGGGTGCCCGGCATCTCCCAGTACAAATGGAAGTACACCTGCTGCCCCCACCCCCACCCACGGCACTGCCCACACTGGGCCCCGAGGTGCTTACTGACTGGACGCAGAACTTCCTGACCGTGTAGTCCACCAGGACCACGCAGTCCTCCACACACACGCGGATGTTCCCGTACGTCCAGCAGCCTTGGTCGGGCCAATACTGGTGGCACTTTTCCTGTGACCGAGATACGTGGGGCTGTGGGACCACTCCCTGCTGTTCCCAGTGAGCCACATGCACCAACCCCAGTGACCTCACTGACTCCCCCATTCTCACCCAGACCTCCTACCCTCCCAGACCACTGCTGCCCTCATACATGGACACCCCCATCTTCACAGATGGACCCTCTGTGTCCAGGGTCCCCCAGTGTGGATGGTCGCAGTGAAGGCCTGGAAGGAGGGAGTCTGCTTTGAGGGAGTCTGGAACCTACGCAGGCCCGGATTACCCTGTCCTGCCTATAAGGCTCTGACATCGTCGGGGCCTGAAGGACTGAGGCGGAGCTGTGGCTAAGTCAGAACAGACGTCCGCCCCTGCCAGGCCTTCTTCCCCTAGTCCAAGAACATGCTAGAAGTTTCCTGAGCGCTGCCACAGCTGCCGCTTCCATCTCTCACATGACAGAATAAGTTCTACCCCCAGGGATGGCCAGGAGCACACCTGGGCCACCTCGTCCAAGCTGCCCTCCTCCTAAAATCTTGGGTGGCATGCTCCCCAGCACATAGTCCAAGAAGTGGGAGCCAGGGAGACAGACAGACCACTCGGATGTGGGCGCCATGCCAGAAGGTGAGCCAGAGTGAGGAAGGGGTTTCTTCCGCAATGATGGAAATCACAAAACAGAAGACGGCCCACCACCCTGAGTCACCGCCATGGGAAGACGTCGTGGCGGCGAGGAGAGTGGTCAGAGAAAACGGGATATGACAGAGCCACAGAAGACAAAGGGTCGCCTGACTCAAGCCAGGTAGTTCCCGACAGGTGCTTCGGGGTGCGGCAGAGTGATGGGGTGGATGAGGGTTACGGGTGAAGAACCTCCAGGACCATGTATCTTGGAAGCCAGGATGTGAGGCCGTGGTTCCCATACTTTGGACACATTGTTGGGAGAGACCAGTTGCTGGAGGAGGACATCGTGCTTGGTCAAACATCAAGGAAGACCTTCCAGGAGCTGGACAGCCCCCTCGGCTGCAAGGACGGGCTCAGAGACCACAGTGCCTGTGAGCACCATGGAGACCAGCAGCACTCGGTCCGGGGTACACCACGTCCCTGTGAGTCAGAACCCACCCACGACACCTGAGAACAGTGACGTCACAGCAACGGGACAGCAGAGGCTCCATGGGGCTCCCTGGGTCCCAGGGCTCTGGGTGGACTCTCTGGGGTCCACTCGGTGTAGCCACAGGGCACCCTGAGCTCCATGCTGTGGACGCTCCCCCTGCATCTGATCAGAGCGGGAGGCAGGGTCACTCACTTCTGGTGTCCGCATTCCTGCCTATACACCAGTCCAGACACCTTTCTGAAGCACTTAGAGGGATGAAGTCATAGGTCGTGTGAGCAGCATATCGCCCTTCTCAATGTGGGTGGGCCTGTCTTGTCACTCTCCCTGAGGGAGGAGTCTGCCTTCAGAGGGTCCCTAGACATTCAGACAGGTCCCCACAGTGGCATGAGCCAAAGATTCAAAACCTCTCTAGTGTGTGTGCATGAATATATATGTAAATATGCCTCTCTGTGTGTATATATATGTGTGTGTGTGTATGGAGGTCTCTGTGCTAAATATGTGCACCTCAAACATGCATGCATATATGTATGTGTGTATATGTCTGCATATTTTGTGTGTCATATGTCTGTATGTGTATATGTCTGTGCCTGGTCCATGTGTAGATATGCATATGTGTACATGTAATTTATACATATCTCTGCTCTATATGTGTATATATATGTATGCATATGCAGATGTCTCTCTGTGTATCTATGTATGTGGTGTGTCTTTGTGTGTATCTATCTATGTTACATGCGATATATATATATATATATATATATATATGAGCACCAATGATGTAATGGTTACACGATGGGCTGCTAACCAAGAGATCAGCAGTTTCAAACCACCAGTCACTCTGTGGGAGAGAGGTGAGGCTTTCTATCCCCATAAAGAACCTCAGAAACTCCCAAGGGCAGTGGGCATCGAGTCGACGAGAGGGCGTTTGGTGTATATGTGTGTATATGGATATCTGTCTTTCTGTGTTATACATGTACCTGCATGTAGGTGTACGTGTGTATGCATGTCTCCGTGCATCTATACATATATGCGCATGCATAGATGTGGGCGTGCATCTGTATGCATGTATACAGGGGGATGTGCATGTGTATGGGGTGCGTGTGTACTTGCTGATTCTCTGGAGAACACTGGCTGGGCCCTGTACCCAGGACCCCAGCTTCCTGCCTGCTCTCTGCTCCTGGTGCAGAGGATGACAAATCCTAGCGTGGTGACAGGGTGTGTGTGTGTGTGTGGGGGGTCCCTTCTCAGCCCTGTCCAGATCCCTTGAAAACAAAACCAGAGCCCCCGCCCAGCATCTGACCGGAACTGAAACTGGTGGTGGGAGGCATTTCTTGTGCGTCTGGTGTGGAAGAAGTGAGTGCTCTCCGCCTGTGGGGGCAGCGGGCTCTCACTGGCCCTCCTGAGGCCCCTCTGCCCCCTCACTGTGCCCCCATGGAACTTGTGATGTGACAGCCCACGCCCAGCCTCCTCACCCCCTTGCACGGAGGCCTGCCATGTCCATCGTCAGAATGCTGTACTGGGTCACCTGCGAGTGACTAAGCACAGGCGTAGGTGCAGCCACCTCTGGGGCCTGGACCTGGCCACATGCTGTGCTGACAACATGCTGGGCCCCCACCAGGGCCCCCCCCCAAATGGGTCATTTCCTCCAAACCGGCCTCACCCTCATCTTGTATCCAATTCTCATGTTGGAACCTGCTAGAACAGTGACTGCGCTGGTTGCCCCTCAGTTCCCAATTCCTCTTCCACCCCATGTGGATAACTCACTCCCTGAGGCTTGGGCCCCTCCGCATCCTCCCCCAGCAGCACCCAACCCTGGCTCCCACCCCAAAGGCGCCTCATCCTTTTGCCAACACCCCAAAACTCACCAAGTATGGTCAAATTCCCTTCATATCCTCAGAGAGCCAGTCACCCACACCCAACTAGGGAGTGGCTGCTTCTGAGCTGGGCTCCTACTGTCCCTCCACCACCCAGGTCCAGCTCTGAGGCGGTATCTTGCCTAGTCTGTGGGGATCCAGACCTCCTGAACTAAGAGGGGGTGGATTCCCAGGCATGGAGGAGCTTCTGGTCTTAGAGCTCCCACCCCCCACCCCAAGAGACCTGGTCTTCATCTTCCTGGACTGTCCACCTCTTGACCCCACACTCTCCTACTGTACTGCACACTGATTGGCTCCAGCTTTGTGTCTGCCCTCCAAGGGGACACAGTGCCCACCGGAGAGCGGGGCCAGTCCCTCTAAGGGGGACACACAGTCCACTAGAGCAGGGTCCATCCCTCCCAGAAGACACAGTGCCCACCAGAGAGCAGGGCCCTGGCTACAGCATGTGCTCCTGTTGCTCTCTGGCTGAGAGGGTGTGCCCTGGTCTGCTGGGATCACTGGAGGCTTTCTGGCATGGGCAATGAGTCCCTGCAGCTCCTCTCTGGGGAGGTGGACTCTCACTACCTGGATTGAGCTCCAGACTGGCAGTGGGGTGCACTCAGAGGACAGACACAGCAGCATATCCCCGGGGTACCTGGCTTGTCTCTCTAAACTTGGCAAGATGCAGTAAATAACCCCCCACTGCCCCGGCCTGGGGGTTGCCCTGTGGCAGGAGTTTCTAGGGCTCTCAGGAGGACTGGGTAGATGAGAGGATTTATGAGAAGCTCTTCTCCCCAGGCAGTGTGAGATGGAAGGGGGTGGGGTAGAGGAAGGAAAAGGAAGTGGTCAGTCTTCCCACCCCCAGCTCGCCCACGCTATGTGTAAGGAGTGCCTGAGTCAGAGGGGGAGGGGCTACCTCTTTCCTTTCTTTCAGGTTTGTCAGCATGACGATGGTGGAAGATTTCTGTTCCCAGATCATTCGCCAAAAGTCATTCACCGTCTCTTGTTTGGGGCCTGCAAGGAGGAGAGCTCTGAGGCCAGAATCCACAAGAGGGTCCCCTGCAGCTCTGCGCCCCCCCTGCCCTGGGGGCACCCAGAAGACAGGGAGAGGAGGCAGTTCTGCCTGCGGAACCCCAGTGGGCTGAGGCTGCTGGGACCTCCCCTTTCTCCCAGCCTCTTGCCCCACTGCCCTGAGCCAGAGAGCATTCACGTGGGCATTTCTACAGCCGTGTGACCACCTATGTGGCTATGCAGGTGCCACTCTGTCAGGAATGTCAGACGTGTATGCACGTGTGGGAGAGAATGTGCGTGTGTGCACGTGGGTGAGAGGAAACAGGCAGGTATGTGTGTACATATGCAGCAAATGGGTGTGTGTGTGCACATGAGACAGATAATGAGCATATATGTCCATAGGCACGTGTATGAAATACACAATGGGCATATACATGTGCATGCAAGACAGAATAGGTGTGTGTGTGTGTTTACAGGCATGAGTCCAAGCAGCAGGATTTTATGCTTGACATCCATCCCAGAGCAAAACCATACACCAGCCTGGATCTCTGTGTACACAGCGCTCATAAATAGCACTCATGGGCCTCTGGGCGTCCTGTGTCTATCTATGCGTGCGCACACTCACACACACACACACTTGCACGCACACTTACGCACACACACACATGCACACTCACATGCACTCACACGTGTGTACACACACTTACACGCACTCACACACATGCACAGATGCGTGCACACACAGCCTCTAAATCCATCCCAACTCACAGCAATCATTTCCAGCTTTTCCAAGGCTGTGACCTTTACAGGAGCAGAGAGCCTCCCCTTTCTCTCTGGGGGCACCTGCTGGACTTGAACCACCAACCTTTCGGTTAGCAGCTCAAGGCCCAACCCACAGGGCTTCTGGTATTAATGCACCTTGTGTGTGTGTGTGTGTGGGGGAGGAGTTGGGGAGGACTGGGTGGGCATGAAACCCTGTATTCTTGTTTTTTGGGCATCACTCCCCTCTGGTGGTGGGAGTAGGAGGCCCAGCCTTTGCTCCTGTGGAGGCGCTGCTGGAATTGAACCTCCATCCCAGTGGGCCACAGTCCCGTGCACAACCACTACGCCACTGGGGCTCAGCCCGAAACCCTGCATTCTTAACCAGCTGCCACAGCTCCTGTTCCCGACACCTGAGCTGAGCAGCAGGCTTGGCGAGAGGCCTGCATCTGTGCTTAGAAAGAAACTGCTGCCAGCTGTCACCAGCCAGAGAGAGCACCTGGGGCGATGGAATGAGGAACGCATAGGGTGCTGCAAGACGCATCGGGAGGGTCCCATACAGAAGGAGTCGGCCGGAGCTGGGGGCCGACCGGCAAAGGGGGCACTTGAACCTGGCTTGGTGGTGAGCTTACCTT
The DNA here is from genome assembly GCA_004026705.1 of Nesogale talazaci. NCBI lineage: Eukaryota > Metazoa > Chordata > Mammalia > Afrosoricida > Tenrecidae > Nesogale > Nesogale talazaci. The sequence continues at coordinate 6,568 of PVJH01048588.1, forward strand.
GGGTTGCTATGAACTTGTTCTTTTCTTTGTAACCCTGGGGACAGAGAAACCACAGTTACATCTGTTCGGGGGTGATCTTTGCCAGAGGCAAATAAAACGACAGTAGAAGAGCAATCTGTAGTCCTCATCAAGGTGGAAAATTTGGAAAAACTCAGGGAAGGAAAATTTTAAAAAAGGAAGAAAAGGATTCGCCAGGAACCTCCGAAATGACACGCTTATTTTAGTCACCGCTGCTTTTAAACATTCTTTTCCCCGGGACACACACACAGGCTGACCCACAGACAGGTACACAGCAGTGGACAGACAGGAGCTCTTGGTTCGCCACTGCCTGTGCTTGGGCAGGTCCTCTCTGGCCTGTGTTGTCCGCAACACGAGCAGAGCTGGGCTGAGCATCCCCACGGGGCGTCTTCTGAGACGCCATTCCGAGACACAGCTGCAGGTGGAAGGGCACGAGCTCCTCCTGCTCCCAGAGACCTAGGACCACTCTGCCCAGAGAGACGGTGGCAATGGCAGAGAGGGCCACCTGCCTGGAGGACAGTCCACACCCAAAGGTCCAGGGTGTGTCCCTTGCTGGACAGGAGGATGGGAAGCTGGGGACTTACATCTATGTATGAGGCATTGATGTAGTCGGAGCAGGGAATCCCATTCACTTGGCTGAGGACCACCCTGGAGCAGTCATCTGGGGAGGAGAGAGCCATGGTGTTAGGCGGACTGAAGTGCCCCTGCCCTGGAGTCCGTCTGAAGCATCGACACCGAGACAAGCCTGCCTTCACAAGTGGCCACGGGGACACAGGCATCCTGGGGAAGCGCCCCCCCCCCTCGACTATCGTGGCCGCTTCCTATGGACTGCTACTGTCCCTGAGCTGCAGGACAGGACACAGCCCCAACAGGGGCTTTACGCCACCCTGAAACCAGAAGACCTAGCCGGTGCCTGTGACCACTGCCTGTGGTCTGAAGGGGACCAGAGTCCACTGGAGGAGCCCCTGGAGAGAGAATCGGAAATGGATTACGACTTGGGTCAGGCTTACTTGTTGGGTAGGGACTGGAGGAACCCGGAGAATGTGGCCTTTCAACCCCCTTTGAGCCTGAAACTCAATTCACCCTGTGACTCAGCATTCCGCCCTGCCACAGAGCCCTGCGGTGAACAGCAAACCCCGAGAAGGTCCAACGCCTTAGATGACCCAGGCAAAGCATCTAGCCTGGGGGCAGGAGGAGCGATGGAACGAGGGAAGAAGGGAAACAGGATCCACAGGGAAGGCGTGGGGAGAGGGCTGGGGCACGATGGGGGTTGGAGGGGGGAGGGCTACAGACAGTGTCCCCGAACACAGCGCACTTGGATGGCGGAATGGAAAGCCCGTCTGTGCGTTTGTAAGTGTGAGCATGAGTGTGTGAGTGCGGTGTGCGTGTGTGTGTGTGAGTACACATGGGTGAGGATGTGTGTACATGGTTGCCAGGGTGTCTATGTGAACATCGCCTGTGACCCTGCCAGCCTTGAGCTGGATGTGGTCTTGCTAAAGACTGGCAGAACCCCAGGGCCAGCGCCTGCCAGAAAGACCTCAGGGGTCAGATCCCAGCCTCACACCCTCTCGGCCCTGGATGCCCTGCTCAGGGACTGGGACACAGTCAGAAACAGCCCTTGTGTCGTGCTCCTAAAGCTGGCTGGACTGAGCAGGTGTGTGTGTGTGTGCATGTGTGTGTGTGTGTGAAATGTGAGGGGGTGGGGGGTGGTGGTGGTGGAAACAGTTACGACCTGAAGCCAGCAAGAATAACCAAGGGAGAAAAATAGCTTCTGGTTAGATTGAGAATCTGCGTCCCTCCACACTTCCTGCCTCTCTCGGCTTAAAAGTCACACTTCGCTTGCACAACATTATTTTTTAAGATGACAGCCTTGGCACGTCGCCAGAAAGGAGGACTCCTCGCCTTCTTGGGGCTCCGTTCACAAGCATCCATCCCCTGCAGACTTAGGCCCGCCCTCAAGGGAGTCGCCGGGCCAGAGGGGCAGGCAGGGCTGTGTGCGGGCAACACTGGGAAGGCCTGCTCCCTGTCACAAGCCCTGCTACCTTCCAGCCTGCTAAAGGGCCGAGCTTGGACCTTGCTGGAGCTGCGTGGTTAGGTGCCTGCCCGGGGGTGGATTCTGACTCACAGACACTGATGGGCAACAGATGGAAACCCCGCCCGGCCTGCGTCACCCTCACAGTGCTTCCTGGGTTGGAGGCCCTGCTGGCAGCCACTGTGTCTGCCCCTCTCGTCCTAGGCCTTCCTCTTTCTCGCTGCTGCTACACTGTGCCAGCAGGACGTCCCTCTTCAGGGTCTGGTCTCTCCTGATGACGTGTCTGCCATGCAGAGACAAGATCCAGCCACCCTTGCTTTGGCTGGAGGTAGGGCTGCCCCAGAGAGGCTTGGTGTCACCGTGCCAAGCACCTGGTGGGTTTTCAAAAGGGAGGCCTCTGTCTGAAGTCACACACCAGCATGCCGAGCAGGACAGCGGAGTGTTGCCATGTCCATTCTGACTCGTGGAGGTGCCGCTGAAGCCCAACTCACTGTGACCTCCAGGACAAAGCCACCAGGTCTTTCTGATGCTGTCACCCTTCGAAGAAGCAGACAGCCTCACTTTCGCCCACAGAGTAATGTCTGGGTTCAACCTGTGGAACTAGTCGTCGGCAGTCCAACGTGTGATTCTATGGGCTCCTTTGGGACCCCATCGAAGCCCAACCCACCCTCCCGGTCACTGAGTCCATTCTGACCCCGGCGGCCCTGTAGGGCAGGGTCAAACTGGAAAGTCTCCTCTCTTTCCCTGGGAGTACCTGGCCGCTCGGGACCTCTGACCTTGCAGTTAGTTCACAGTGCAAAAGCCGACTCTGCCCCTCTAGTTAGCAGTGCAGAAGCTCCCACTGGGTGAAGAGGGCTTCAAGTTGAAAAGAGAAAATGCAGGTAACAGCACCCCCCCCACACACACAACCGAACAAAACAGGAAAACAACACAATGAGCCCATCCCAGATCAAGATGACCACAGTCAATGCCCTCCCAGGACGGCCCTGGGGGACTCCTCCCCCAACAGCCAGAGGTTTCCAGGTTGTAAACCTTGTCAAGGTTCCTCTTTCTCTCTTTTTTTTTTTTGGGGGGGGGGAGCAATCACTGCCCTCTGGAGGGAGTAGGAGGCCCAGCCTTGCTCCTGGAGAGCTATTGCTGGATTTGAACTGCCAACCCAGTGGGCTGCAGTCCCGCACTCAACACTACACCACTGGGGCTCAGCCCCATCTTTCTCTCTTGCAGAGGCCGGTGGGCTCCATCTGCTGACCCTGCAGACTAGCGGCCAAATTCTTCACCCCCTTCTCCACCAGAACCCCCGCCCCTAGCACATGTTAGGGGCCGCTGGGCCCGAACCCACAAGTCAGCTCTGTCTCGGGCACAGGGGGCACCCTCGCCCCCACCCCCACCCCTACCCCAACAGTGCCGGCTGTCCAGGGCCCCCAGAGCAAATGCCGAGCAGTGATGTCCATGCAGGGTGGGGCCCAGCCCCCAGCTCTCCACATGCTGGGCCAGCATGCTGCCAGGCCAGCAGGAACAAAGGGAAACTCTTACTGGGCAGGATGTTGGGGTATCTGTTTTTCTCTCGGTTCTCCTCCTTATTGGCCAGTTCGAAGGTCCCCTGGATGTGTCCAGATGGCAACGACTGCAAGAAAGGGCAGTTAGCACAGACCTGGCCTCCCAAACTCTGCCCCGAGCCCTGCTCCTAACTGGGACCGGAACCCTGTCCCTCCCAGCTCTGTGTCTCTGGGGTCAGCACATGTGTAGACAGAGTGAGCTTGTCAGTGCACTGGCCTCTGAGTGGCAGGAGGCGGGGATGGCCCGGCCATCTCACACGATCCCTGGCTCCTGGCCTGGATGGAGATGTACAGACAGACAGCGTAGCCAGCAGCCAGGCAGGGGTGGTGCTTCAGGGGTGCAGGGATAGAGACTGTTCTGGGCCGCTCTGTGCCTGCGATCCCTGGGTACACAGGTCCCCTCTCCCTTCCAAGATCCAGAGTTTCTCCAGGTCAGACCTGGCCTCAGCCAGCTGGATCCATGGATTTCATCAAACATGAGAGCTCAGGCGGGAACTCTGTCAGCTGGGTGAAGGACTGGACTGAGCATGGCCGGGGAGGGGTGTCCTCCCCAGCCTTCTGTG
>PVJH01048589.1:0-10748 GCA_004026705.1 Nesogale talazaci
TGCTCCCCCCGCCCCCGGAAGCTGGTCTGAGGAGGTGAGGAGGTGACCCAGACAGTCTGGGTTCTGTGAGGGTCAAGAGACTTCTGTCAGGGCCAGTGGCCTAGAGCTGGCTCTCAGCTGGAGCAGCTCCCATTTCTCTCTCTGCGTGCCCCCCCTCCCCCAGTGACTCGTCCCCCGCCAAAGGGAGATTCTTGGAAGGAAGGAGCATATGGCTGTCTGGTGGGGGCTGGCGTCGAGGGAGGGGGCGGCCGGAGCTGAGGAAGGGCTTCTGCTTTAGGAACAGACCAGTTCGCTCCCGCCTCCTGAAACACTTTCCTTGTCGCCAGCCGCCTGGCAGCCCCAACGTACCCGCGTCACAGCGTCTCCAGTGACCCTTCGTGGCCACGAATAGATCTGAACAACCTCCCGCGCTCCCAGGCAGAGGTACCAGAGTGCCGCCTGGAATTGCAGCGGCCCAAATAAACCCCCAAGCCCTCTAATACGTTGATTCGCCGTGCCACTTAAGGAGGAGTGATGGGTGAAATTAAAATGCGATCGGGTCAAGAGGAATGGAGAGTAAATAATGTTTTTAAAGGGTGGCTGGGGTGGAACGGTGTGCCCAGAGCTCCCTATTAACTCACGCATTAGCCCTTCAGCAGATCGCATGTAAAAAATGCAATTTCCACACATCAGTAACGCCGCCGACGGTTCCTGACTGATGGGGCTCGTTCGTCCCAGCGGGGCTCTCGACTCCGTTTCAGCGCTGACTTTCGGGGACACCAGAGGGTTTCGTTGAGCGGGCCTGGGCTCAGTGAGCCTCAGCACCCACAGCTCGAGACTGGGACTCCGTCGGTTTCCAGAAGCAGAAAACAGGGTGGGGGTGGGTTGTGGGTAAGAGGTCTTGGATCCCGGGAAGCCCATGTCCTGCTGCTGTCCAGGAGCCCCCCAGGTGTCCCTCCTTCCCACCTGCCCGCCGCTCTCCCACCCACTTTCCGGGCCTTCTTCTCGGGCAGGACTCTGCCCAGCACGTGTTCCAATGCCTGCAGGTTGCACAGCACCTCCAAAGACGAGGTGCTGTCATTGGTAGGTGTTCTCAAGCCAGTTCTGATGCCCAGGAACCCCGGGTCCAGCAGAACTCAACCCTCCAGGCCGGGGCCAGCCCCCTGACGGGGGTGAGGTTTGAGCCCATTGCTGCAGTCCCTGCCTCTATCCTTCTCCTCAAAGGGCCCCCTCTTTTCCCGCCCCTCCACTTTCCCAAACATGATGTCTGTCTCCAGGCACTGGTCTCCAGACAGCACGTCCCAAGTCTGTGAGGCGGTCTCACCGCCCTCTCTTCTCCGGAGCGGCCGGCCCGGCCTCCTCCAACATGGGTTTGCTCGTTCTTCTGGCTGCCTATGGCCCTGTCAGTGTCCTGTGCTGACGCGGTCATTGAAGGCATTGGTTCTCCCGAGTTCCCCTTCCTCATCCTGCCTTCCTGCGAGGACCACTGTGGCCTGGCCCAGGCACATCTGCTCCTCAGAGTGCTCGCCTTGGGGAGCCTTGGGCAGCAGACTTGCCCAGTGCTGACCTGTGCTGTGACTGTCTCCTGACTTTGATCTCTGTCAGGAGTGGTCCAGCGAGCCGGGGGAGCGGTGATGGCTGCAGCGTTTGCTGGAGAGCCAAGACGTCTCCGTGTAGGTTGGGTCCACACAGTGAGTGGATTGGCGGCATTGTTCCATTTCTTCATCCCTGGCGTGAGCGACTGTGTGAACTGGGCTTCCTTGTCCACCAATGAGAGAGAAGCCACACTCACTGGCGGCTCTCAGCCAGCCTCCCTGGCACAAGGGTTTCCTTGGCCTTCTAGGAAGCCCCCGTGGGCATCTGGGATCGCTAGCTTTGGAGGAGCAGAAAGCCCCACTGCTCTTTGCATGGTCGGCTGGCGATTTTGAACTACTGACCTGGCGGATGGCACCCAGTGCCTGCCGCCGGCCGCTGCGGCCTTGCTGGTAGGAGGACAGGTGTTATCCGTCACAGAGCATGACTCGGGACAGATCCTGGAGGAGGCCGGGACACTGTTCCTCCTGCATGCGTCCTTCGTGCCCTGCTACACCGTGACCACCTGCTGCTCATGGCCAGGGCTGGCCGGGCCCTTCCCGCTCCCAATACCAGCTAGTGAGCATCATGGCATCTGTGTGAGTCCAGGTAGACCTGAGAAACAAACTCATAGACACACATATGGATAGAAGGGAAAGGTTTATATACAAGAGGAATGAAACATTGAGAAAGCATCCCAACCCAGTCCAGTCCAAAGTCATAAGTCTGATATTAGCCTACATGCCCGATACCAGTCTATAAAGTCTCCTTCTGACTCACGAAGTCACAGGCCAGTGGGTGCAGAATCCCGGCATTGGCAGGGGTCTCCCCATGGCTCCTCACTTCCAGGGCTCAGGGTCCATCAACAGCATCCAGTGGTGGCAGAGGCAACTCAGCGCTGGCAGGGCTCTCCATGTGGCTTCTCCAGCTTCAGAGGTCGGGTTCCATCAGGGTAAGGCTGTGTGGCTTCTCCTCTGGCTCCTCCAGCTCCTGGGATGCTGCCATCTTGTCTGTAGTTCGTTGTCTCAGAGACTGATTCTTAACAACTAGGATTGTGGCTTCTCATCTCCATGAGGGAAATACCGCGAGATTTCCCAGAAGTCTCAGGAGAAAGCCATGCCCGCACAGAGGCCTCATTGTCTACTCAATGACTATCTCCAGATGAACAGGCTAGACTCCACCCCTGCATCCCAATCATGAAATTGGCATAAGGAATACACGACTGCCACAGTGTCCATTTTGTTTTTGACAGCTAAGGTCTAAAGGTCACTAAGGCCTTACTCCATGCAGGTCACCCAGGCTGGGCCGTGTGGTCAGGGTGAACAGGGCCCTGTGGTCAGAGAGCAGGGCCATGTGTTCAGTCACCAGCCTCTCTGGTCCCTGGTGGAGGCTGTCCAGAGGCTGGTGTAGACGTATCAGGCTGGCATCCAAGAAAAGGCCATCGGGATCAGTGACCCAATGCACATGTGGGCAGTGGCCTGTTGGTGCCCCAGATCCAGCCTGCCTGTCCTGACCCTGATTGGGGCCCAGGCAGCAGCTCTGCCCACAACGATCCTGGACCCAGCCGAGTGCCCGTGGGGGCTGGGCCTGCGGCCAGGTCCCGCGTGGCTGAGTGAGAGAAAGGGGTGCTATTCCGGGCCTGGGTGACTAAGAGCAGGCGGACAGCTCTGAGGAAGGCAGGCTGGTGATGCTGCGACCAGCCTGCAGCCTCGCCGTCCTTTGCTGCTGGCCGCGGGCAGAGGGTGGCCTGGCTCTCCTGAGGGGGAAAGGACAGGCGGCTTGAAGGTGTGCCCCCACCCCCATGGGACAGAACCCTCTGGAAACTCAGAAAGCTGTGAGGTGGGGGATCCAGGCGGGGGCAGGTGTGTTGGTGGGTGAGCAGGTGGGGAGGGACGAGGCCTGGCGTCACCGAGAGGCTGACTATGGAGCCCTGCGCCCCCTCCTGTCTGCCCGTCAGCCGGCTGTCGTCCACGTCCATCCTTTGGGACAGCTTCTGGGAAGAGGGCGGGTGGGCGGGGGAGCCAGACGGGCCCCAGGCCAGGGCCAGAGGGGAAGACCTTCCCCAGTCTGGGTCGGGAGCCCTGAGGTTTTGCAGTGAGAACTTCAGCTCTGCTGCCCTCCTTCCCCCCCCCCCCCCCCCCCCCCCCCCCCCCCCCCCCGCCGCTGCCAGTGAAGCACAAGGCGGCCTCACTCGCCGGCTGTCAGCATGAGACAGACTTTGAGGTCCTCCCAGCTGTCTCGCTCTGGTTCCTGCGGCCCCTGGGAGCCGGAAGATGATAAAATATGAATCAATAGGTTAAAAATACCCACCTCCTGGCCTGTCAGTCTGCGGCAGATGGGGGCGGGTGCTTTGTTCAGAGCCGGGCGGAGCCCCTTGCTCCTGAAGGGCTTCACGGGGTGCCTTCTTGCCCGCTGCATCCCCCCTCCCTGAGATCCCCCCTTCTCTAACCACCAGCTGTTGCCAGGAGGGCTGCCCCAGGGCGGGGACCCTAAACTGACCTGACCATCAGCAGTCATGGGGACCAGGGCTTGAGTGGGGCTGGGACCTTCTGGTGGACCTCCAGGTGTCCCCATGGCAACCGGAGTGTCCGGACCTCTTGGCTGGTAGGGAGCAGAGTGGAATGTCATGTCCTGGGAACAGCCCAAGCCGAGGGATGACTGGCCAGGCCGAGGGACCATAGGAAGTCTGCTGTACCATGAGTCCTGTTTCCGTGGTGTCTGTCACCCTTGGGTTTGCAAGAGCCTTTCAATGAGTCGGAAGAGGGCCCCCTGCCCACCCTGGGGAAGGGCCTCATGCTCAGTCAGGTAGAGGGGCCACGATACAGGAAGGCCTCAGAGACGGGCTGGCAGTGGGCAGATTGTGGGGCCGGTGCAGGACCTCTCTTGGTTGCTGGCCACTGCCCTTGCACTGGGGCGCTGAGTCAGGCTCAGTCAGGGCCCATCAAAGGCCATCCAGTGAGAAAAAGACCCTGGGGGCCTTGGTGACCCCAGGAGTCAGAATCGGCCACCCCCTGAGAGCCCACATGGGCACTGACCCCAATCCAGCCCCGGGCCTCTGTGAGCCTCGCCTGCACAGCCACCTCACCTTCTTCCCTTGGAGCTGCTCCTGGGTTTGAACCCCCAACCTTTTGCTCAGCAGCCCAGTGCTTACCCCACCGTGCCACTGTGTGAGTCCAGGTAGACTAGAGAAGCAAATTCATAGACATGCATATGGATATAAGGAAGAGGTTTATAGACAAGAGGAATGGAACACTGAGAAAGTCTCCCTACCCAGTCCAGTCCAAGGTCCTAAGTCCGATAGTAGCCTGTATGTCCGATACCAGTCTATAAAGTCTCCTTCCGACTCACGAAGCACGTGCAATGACACCAGGACAATCACAGGCCAGTGGGTGCAGAGTCTTGTGTGTCCAGCAGCAGTAGAAGCATCCTGTGCTGGCAGGGGTCTCCCCATGGCTCCTCGTTTCCAGGCTCAGGGTCCATCAGTAGTATCCCTTGCCAGTGGAAGCAGCCCAGCCCTTGCAGGGATCTCCCTGTGGCCTCCCAAGCATTTCCGCGCTGGCAGGAGTTTCCACGTGACTACTCCAGCCCCAGAGGTTTGGTTCCATCAGGGTAAGCCTAAGTGGCCTCTCCTCCGGCTCTCCCAGTGTCTACGGCTCAGGATCGATCAGCATGCTGCCATCTCATCTTTTCCGTAGACTGACTCCAAGAGACTGAGTCAAGTCTCTCTCTTCCAATTGGGAAATACCTGGAGACTTCCCAGAATTCTCAGGAGAAAGCCACGCCCACCCAGAGGCTTCATTGGCTGTCTCCAGATTGACAGGCTAGATTCACCCCGACACTCCCAGTCATAAAATTGACATCAGGTGCGTGCCTGCCATGGCCACCGAGCCAGCGCGGCCGCCCGGGCTGCAGACCAGTTCCACCAGCAGCCGCGGGAGAAGGACGGGGCTTCCACTCCTGCAGACACCACAGTCTCGGGACCCCTAGGGCTGCTCCACGCCAGCATAAGCCCCATGGCAGGACTTTGGGTTTTTCTGGCCAGCTGGGGGGGCGAGCATTTGATTGCCCGGTTGCACATGGGTCACAAGGGTTGGACCTGACTCCGTGCCCCCAGGGACTGACTGACCCTTCCTTCCACACCCGCAGGCCCGGCGTGGAGGCAGCCGTATGTGGGGAAGGGCTTGTCCCCGTGGTTGGTGGGTGACCTCCCACTGCCACTTGCACCCCACCCTGGAGGAGTGGCCACACTGTGGGGGTTTGTCCCGAGGACACAGCCTCGCTGGCTCTGTGGGCTGGTTTGTGTTACTCTCCCGCGTGGCAGCTCCTGGCCGGGTCCCTCTGGTGTGCTGCCCCTGGCGACCTCCTCAGGGGCAGCGTGTTTAGGGGGACAGCGGCTCAGAGACACGTAGGAGCACTGCAGGGCGAGGCCTGGCTGCTGTGCTTGTGGTCCCAGCCTCTGAGCCAGTTCCAGCCCTTGATGACCGCCCTGCCCGCCCCGTGACGTCCTCAACTCCTGGACACCCAGGCCTGAGAGCGGTGATGTGGCCATGGTGCCCGCCCGCTCCTCCTGGCACCTGCCCCGTCCCGCTGCCCCTCTACGTGACCAAGTGTGGCCCTCCTCCAGGGAGCGCGCCTTCCTGACCCCACGACCTCGGTACCCAGGGCCACGTCTCCCCATCCTTGCCTCTGAGGAACCCTCTGCTATACTTAATCCCGTTCTGATGAGTGCTTGTCAAATGAGGCCCCCAGGACCCGCGCACACGGAGGGGGTGCCGTCGTCCTGTGCGCACTCAGCTCCCGCCACTGCCCCGTGTGCCTACTGCCCTCACCAAGGCTCGTGCCCTGTTCTCGGTTTTCACACGTAGGGAGTCAGGCCTAGTCTCTGAGCCTGGACGCTCCTCTGGGCGCCCCTGCTGGGGACAGGCGCTTATTTGAAGGACCCTAACTGTTGGGGGTGGGACCCTAACTGCTGGGGATGGGCACCCTCCCCCTGCCGTTGGGCACTTTCTTCTTCTGACGTCCTCGGCCTTTTTCTTCCCAACCCACAGGTCATCCTGATTCTGACCAAGTACTACCACGCGGACATGGGGAAGGTGCTGGAGAGCTCGCTGTGGCGGTGAGTCGGCCACAGACACGGCCTCGTCTGCCCATCCGCCTCCGTCCGAGGGGGGCGGTGGGGGTTGGGGTGGTGAGGCGGCTGCTCCTGCTGGGGAATGTAGGTCAGCGCACAATCGCTGTTTGTGCTCGGACTTCAGACACTCGCTTGCCCAGAGGCCCGCAAAGGCGCGTGAACCCGCAGCGGCTGGGCGCCAGCTGAGGGAGCACCAGGCAAACAGAGGCCCGGAGGAGGGGGGGGGGCGGCCCTTTGTGGGGAGGCCTGAGGGGGCAGAAGGTTGCCCCCCTTCGTTGGGTATAGCCCCGCCCCCGCATTTCTGGAGTCGCTGCTGGCCTGCTGGATACCCACCAGCCTGGTTTCCAGGGAGGGAGCTGCTGTGAGTCTGTTTCAGACTGGCACACCCCCTCTCCCTGCCCCCCCCTCAGACCTCATTCCTGCCCTCAGCAGTGACAGGGAAGGGGGGCAGGGCAGCAGGGTGTGTGTGTGTGTGTGTGTGTGTGTGTGTGCGCGTGTGTGTGTGGAGGGAGTGTTTCTGGCTCTGCTGGACTCCGGGGAAGGGGTCCCTCTTGTCCAGTCTGAGGTGTCCGCTGGGGAGAATGTTGGATTGAGGGGTGACAGGCCTCCCAGAGGAATGGGCTCCCCCTCTGCACCCCACAAGCATGGTGTCCCTTGGCTCGGCTCCCTGGCACTGCCTCCATCCTCAGGGGCAGAGAGGGGGGTCTGCAGGCTGGTGGGCAGGGCTCAGCCACACCGTGGCCACAAGCACGGGCTCCGATGGGCGAGGGGGGCTGGCGCAGGACGGAGTGGGCGCGGCTCCCTCTGTGCACTCACGGCTCCGGACACCGCCTCCACTCACAGCGCACAGGATAGACTGACCGGAGGGAGAGTCCATTATCGTACCTTCAACTTTCTGCAGCTCACGTGTGTGTGCACACGTGTGTGCATGAATGTGTAGATGTGTGAGAGTGTCTTTATGTGTGTGCGCGCATGTGTGTGTGTGAGTGTGTGTATATATGTATGTGCATGTGTGTATATGTGTGTGCATGTATAGATGTGTGAGTGTGTGTCTATGTGTGCGTGCACGTGTGCATATGCAGCGTGTGCATGTGTGTGTATATGTGTGTGTGCATGTATGGGTATGAATGTATAGATGCGTGAGTGTGTGTCTATATGTGTGCGCACGCATGTGTGCAAATGCGAGTGTGTATGTGTGTGTATATATGTGTGTGTGCATGTGTGTGTATGTGTGTGTATATGTGTATGTGCGTGAGTGTGTGTGTATATATGTGTGTACATGCGTGTGTATATGTGTGTGAGTGCGCATGTGCATGTGTGTATGTATATGTGTGCATCTGTGTGCGTGTGTGTGAGGGTGTGTGTATATGTGTGCGTGTGCATATGTGAGTGTATGTGCATGAGTGTGTGTATGTATATATATATATATGTATGTGAGTGTGCACACGTGTGTGTGTGTACCTAGCTCCTAACCCACTGCTGCTCACGCTGCCCTGCACGATGGGCTGGCACGGCCCCTGTGGGTGTCGGAGAACTCTTCTTCCTCTCTGCTGTGGCACCTGGGGGTTTTGCACTGCAGACTCAGCTGCTAGCAGCTCCAGGGCCCGCTTCCTCTGTTCTGCCCTGGTGGTGCACGTCCAGGTCCTCTGCTCCTGGGAAGGCTGCACCTGCCCTGTGCACGGTGACTGAGCCCGATGGCCGTGGCGGCAGTCGTGGCACTCGGTCATGTGGCCCTGTGCACTGACACACGTGGGCAGAGAGGGATGCTGACCACATGGTCGCCTGCTTCCCTGAAGGTGGTCGGACGGATGGACGGATGCTCTGGGAGTTCCAGGGCCAAAGAGAGTTGGACTCACTCCTAGGCGCTGGGCTTTGTTTCTTGGTGGGGGGCTTTGGGGGGCCTAACCACAGGGACAAGGGTCATTCAGAAGCCGCTGGTCACGCTCCTCTCCACTTCCCTGTCCTGCCTGAGTCCCCAGGGATGAGCCCTGTCCCTGTAGCCGCCTGCCCTCCCCGAAGGCCCAGCTGAGCCTGTTCACAGAGTTGAGTGCGAGCCCGGTCCCTGCCGGGCAAAGACCCCCCTTGGTTTTAGTCGTATGGGGTTCAGGACCAAGGCACCATGCACCCCTGCTCCTGGAGCAGGGATCTACCCTGGCTGAGGGAGGGGTCTTCTCAGGAGGGTGCTGGGGCTGAAGCACTGCCCAGACTCAGGCCCTCTGTGCTAGTGCTCGAGGCTGAGAACAGGGAACGGGGGGCACTGTCCGTGGCGCTGAGGGGGTCTCTCCCCAGTCAGGGTGGTCTTAGGGGTCTCTCTAGACCCCCAAAGACTCGTCTGTTCCCCAGGCCACAGCAAAGGCCTGCTGGGTGAGGGGCCCCCTGTTCTAGGGCGCCCTCGTGTGGGCTTCCCTGCCCACAGCCAGAATTCTTTTGCAAATAAGATGGCATTTCCTGCCCCCGGTTCTGGGTCTGGAACCCAGGGAGAGGTCTCCCCGTGGGGCTTCCTGAGGACAGACCCCCATGGAGTGGCCAGCCCTTACCCTGCTGGCCGTGGGCTGATCTCAGACCCCCCTGGGACAGGGGTTTGGGTCCTTGGCATGGCCTGCAGGGCCGCCTTCAGCTCCTGGGCAGCTCTTTGTCCTGCACAGTGGGGGCTGCGGCCTGGATGGTGCCCTCAAGGGAGACCCCGAACAGAGCCCAGTCTGAGCCCTGCTTTCTCCAGAGCAGAGAGCAGAGGCGTTTCCCCACTCTACAGCCCCCACACCCACTCCCTCACTCATTCCTGGCCTGGATGGCAAGCACCAGTCAGAACGGGCTGGGTCAAGACCCTTCGTGATCTGAGCCTCAGCCCCTCCCGAGTGGGGCACTTCCTGTAGCCTTGCACCCAGAGCTCACGGACGATGGCGTGAGCAGGTCCCGGAAATGCACTGCCCAGGCCCTGCATCCCCCAGCACAGGGTCTGCGCTCTGCGGTCTCAGCTCCCCTCAGAGCGACGCCCACGCAGAGCAGAAGGAGACCGGCCCACCTGCCGCTGCCCCGCGGGCCCTGCAGGCATGTTCTGACGCTGCACCCCCTGAAGGCCACCCCGCCACCGGCACGGGAGCCTGCGGGTGTCCGGGTGTCTCGGCGCGGGCAGGAGGTGGACGCTGCACGGCTCTCTGTGCGGGTGCCCTGTGGTGGTGTCCCATCAGGTCCAACTCGTAGAGACCCCGTGCTGTTGTTGGAAGGGACCCTGGGGTCAGTGCTGACCCATAGTGAAGCCCCCTCACCCCCCGGACCAGCACCGCCAGGCCTCACCCCAGCCTCCTCATTGTGGTCTGTGAGCCCAGTCCGCCTCATTCAGGCCTCCACTGGGCCGGCGTGATGTCCTCCTGCAGGGGTGGATCCATCCTGACAGATGTGTGTGAGATGGACTCTCCCGCCCCTTGGGGGGCCATCCTTTCGGCCCTTCCTCCGAGGCAGCCCTGCCTGTCCACCTGGCCACCGTGCTCCCTCCCTTCTTCTCCAGCCTCTCCTTGAAGGCGGACTCAGCTCTGTGGTCTTCCTCACTCTCTGCTCACGGCCCTAGGAGAGCCCCCCCCCCCCCAAGAGGACCAGGGACAGTCAACCACAGTGGGGCCAGTGTGAGAACAACCAGCATGCCACCCAGGGACCTGGAGGGGTACCCACTGCTGGAAAGAGGGCACAGGCAAGAAGGTGGTCTGCCTGTCCTCAGACGTGGGGTCCGGCCCTGCCGGACGGTGACCAGCCTTTCCGTGTAGCATGGTGGCCTGTGGAGTCGTTCTGTAGCCCCCAGCCCCAGCCTGGGCTGGCCCCACCCACTGGCCGCTGTGCTGGGCCCTGCCTTCAAACGGCCCCACAGTGCTTTCCCTGGGCTGACCTCCCTAGCAGGAGGCCCCCCCCCCCGGACCTCGGACACTTCCCCACCCCCCCCACTCCCTGCCTTTTTCCAGGGACGTGTCCCCAAGCACAGTCTACAGCTGGTCCTTAATGCACACCCCAGTCGGGCCCCCTGTGGGAATTGGGGTCCCCGGGGTCGCTAGTGGGGTGAATGGTTACTTACTTGTCA
>PVJH01048590.1:0-10722 GCA_004026705.1 Nesogale talazaci
GTTTCTAACTCTTGATCTTGCGATGGGGGCTGACTACATCAGCATGTACCAAAGTGCTTAGAACCTCACGGGGCATGTCATAAGGACTCAAAATACGCTAGCAAATATTATCATCTATTTCCAGAGACCAGTCCCTAGAGAAGGATAGCATGCTTGGTCAAGTAGAAGGGCCGAGAAAAAGAGGAGGGCCAGGTTGGACTGAGTGGCAGTCCGTTGTGTTGGGAATAGAGCTCTTCCTTTGGGACTGCTCCCTCCATCCTTCCATCCAGCTGCTGTCTCAGGGAACACGTGGCCGCACAATTCCAGCCCTCAGACGGCATTCCAGCAAGCGACGCCTCCAGCAAGACACACATCCGTCCATCCGTCTGAAATAACATTGCATCGGGCAACTCCAGCGCCAACAATGTCTTTAAAGCTCTTACAGAGCAAAGATGTCACTTTTAGGACTAAGGTGTGTCTTACCAAAGGCAGGATATTTCCTTTCTCTTGTTCAATTATTTCTCTGATTCTGCCTCCCTCCCTTTCCTTTCCCTCAATGCACGGTAGTTTCCGTCGCCGCGTACCTACAGGAAAGCTGGGCCTGAGTAAGGAAGAACAGAGCCGAATGGACGCATTGACAAATGTGGACGGTGTCACGGATGGCCAGAAGATGAACGAACCGGCCTTGGAGAAACTGCAGCCAGATGCGCCTTCCCCTCGAGGATGGCCAAACTTCCACTCCTGTACTCTGGACATGCTGTCGGGAGGCACCAGTTCCTGGGGAGGGCATCTTGCTCAGTAAAGTCGAGGGTCAGTGCAAAAGAGGAAGTTCCTCCCGGAAATGGATTGACACCGTGACTACAACCATGAGTTCAAATACAGCATCGTTTGTTTGGATGGCGTGGGACCAGGCCAGATTTGATGTTGTTGGACATGGGGTTGCCGTGAGTCTAGCCAAATCCACAGCACCAACACCTAGAACTTCCTCCTGCACACTTTCAGTCAGCATAAGGTAAGGTGACCAGAAGTCCTGCTTTTTAACAATTTATCCTGAGTCCCACGGCGTTTTAAAGTTAAATAAATATATTACAATACTATTTTTGCATTCTATGAACATTTTCATTGTTCCATACAGACCAAATTTTTAATTAAGAAACCCCCTCCCTCCCCACCCCCCCCACTCCCCACCCCCACCCCGGTCAATGGTGTCCCACTTAAAATCTGTCAGTTTATGATGCTTGCAAAGGAGCCGGTGAACAACCCTATTTAATCTGGGTGGCCAGATTCTGTTGCTGAGAAAGAAGACACAATTTGGGGGCAGGTAATAGTTTCTGGTGGGAGAAAGATCAAACTTCCTGCTCCCTCAGAAATCCTCTGGGAGCAGTGCTTCTCTCTCCCGTGGGGTCGTTATGGGTTGTGAAAGACACTAGGGCAGTGAGGGCTTTGTCTCTGTCCTGGCAGCTCTGTCTGGTATATGAACACCTTGAAGAATGAAAATGGTTTCCAGCTGTTTCAAGAAGCCTGAGGAGGGGCCCTGGTGGCATTGAGCTGCTACTCACAAGGTCAGTGGTTCCAATCCACCAGCTGCTCCAAGTGGAAAAAGACGAGGCTGTCTGCTGTCATAAAGATGCATAGCCTTCGAAACCCTGTACAGAGTCACTATGAGTTTGAATCGAGTCAAGGGTGGGGGGGATGGTAATGGGCCTCTCTCAGAGTTTCCTGAAAACAATGCTGGCTGGGCTGGATCTTTTCTTAAACCATAATACATAATAACAGTACCGAATACTTTCTTTTTTTTTTTGGGGGGGGGGCATCACTGCCTCTGGTGGTCGTGGGCGCTACAACCACTTACGCCACCAGGGCTCAGCCCCCGAACACTTTCTATGATCGTGATCAAGTCTCCAAAGCAGAAAGGCATTTATAAAATCAGCCGATGGAATTGTTTTTGGGTTTTGGTTTTCTTTTTTTTTTTTTAATTTATTTTATTTTATTTTTTTTGTAGGCAACAACAATTTGGTCCCAATCAACTGGTTTCTCATTTTTTTGTTGGGGGGGGGGGCATCACTGCCTTTGGTGGTCGTGGGCACTACCCAGTGATGCTCCTGAGAGCCGCTGCTGGATTTGAATCGCCAAGCCCGCGGGCTGCAGTCCCGCACTCAACCACTTACGCCACTGGGGCTCAGCCTTGGTTTTCTTTAAATGAGTAATTTCATGCAAAAGTAGAGAGAAGAGTATAATAAACTTTACTTCTCTGCCCCCTCTCCTCCCCCACTCTTATCCAACAACCTATGACCCTGTGGGGTCAACCTGGCCTACATTCCAGCCACTATCCTACTTTTAAAATAGTATTGTGTTTCAGATGTAAATTTGCCATGCAAACTCATCTCCAGTTGATTAATTTTTATACAAACTGTTCTGTACTCTGGAGCCCTGGTAGTGCAGTGGTCAAAAGCTCAAAACCGCCAGCCGGTCCTTACAGTCTCCAAAACCTACAGAGATAGTTTTCCTGGTCTTATCATCAGAATCCACTCCATGGCAATAGGCCTGCAAATGGTTCGGGTCTCTCTAGAAAGCCTTCATGACCTTGCTTTATTATGCATCATTGAACAGGGGCTCAGCATTCATAAATTGCATATATATATATTATACATACATATATAGAAATCTATGCAAACACATGCATGTGCTTGCATGTCTTCCTACACATATATGCATACATAGCACCTATGTCACCACACACATAGTTTACTATTATCATTATTACTGCTGCAAAAAAATTGTCCTTATTCTGACTTTTACCTAAACGGGTCCTCATTCTTCTCGACCTCTTAGATCCACAATTACTTTAGCTGAGTTGTGTAGACGTCAGCCATATTTGGTATTGCTTTACCAACATGGTAAATAAAACAAGAGTCTTACTTTCTAGAAGCCCCATAGGAACCCTAGGAGTAATGTAATAGTGGTTACACATTGGGCTGCTAACTATAAGGTCATAGTTCAAAATCACCAACTGCTCCGTGGGAGAAAGACAGGTGTGTGTGTGTGTATGTAAAACAGGACTGTCTACTCACATAAACTGTCCCAGGAACTCAACAGGGCAGGTCTACCCTGTCCTCTGGAGTCACTAGGAGACTGGAAGACAGTGAGTTTGGAGATCTGGGCATCTAGAAGCCCTCCTGGTAAAGTGGGTTCATGTTCGGCTGCTAACCATCAGGCCCCAGGTTGAGCCTACTTTCCACTGTGCAGGAGAAAGAAGAGACTGTTTGCTCCTGTGAAGCTTGGAAACGTCAGGAGCCCAATGGGGTCATCCTGTTCTCTCCTCGAGGGCCGCTATGAGTCAGAAAGGACTTGATGGCCCCGAGGAAGTTTCACAACTCATGGCACCGAATTGAGAGCAACTCACAGTGCCCCCATAGGACAGGGTGGAACTGCCCCTCTGAGTTTCTGGGAGTGGGACTGTTTTTGTGTGTGTGTGTGGGCATCGTTGCCCCTGGTGGGAGTAGGAGGCCCAACCTTGCTCCTAGAGAGCTGTTGCTGGATTTGAACTGCCAACCCTGTGGGCCGCAGTCCCGCACACAACCACTACGCCATCGGGGCTCAGTGATTGGGACTGTTTCACGGGAGTAGAAAGTACCATCTTTCTCCCACGAAGCAGCTGGGGGTGGGGGTGGGGGTGGAGTTTGAAGCGATCGTAAGGATCACAGCCCAATGCGAGGGCTCCCAGGAGGTGAGTAAATTGGAATTACTTAGAAAGTGGTTTTTCCCTTCCGACTCATCTCATATCGCCTAAGCATCCGAGGGGATCACTTCCTGTGCACTTACCTCTTCTTGACTTCTTATGAGGCGGTATCTGTGCTTGTGCGTTTGGCGTGTTTCATGGAGCGGAATATCCATCAGAAGAGGCTTTGTCCAGCCTTGCCCTGTACTCTGTGCAGTACCACTGATGGTTGGTCCTTTCATCTGGCAGTGGGGCTCACTCGGTCATTCTGATGCAAATCCCAGATGGCAGAGGGCTTCATCTGCTGCTCTTGAGTCTCTAGAAGAGAAAGACTCTTAACTCTTGCCATCACCATCCCTTTGAGAATTCACAATGTGTCCTTACTATAAGTGGGTGAAGGGAGATGTCAGTGTAAGACATGACAAAATAACAATAATTTATAAATTATCAAGGGTTCAGGAGGGAGGGGGAGGGAGGGAGGGGGAAAATGAGAAGTTGGTACCAAGAGCTCAAGTAAAAAGAAAATGTTTTGAGAATGATAAGGGCAATAAATGTGCTCAACACAATGGATGGATGGATGGATGGATGGACTGTGATAAGAGTTATACAAGTCTCCACCCTTCTTTCTGTTGTTTGTCCCCCAGGGAGGAAGTGATATGTAGATCCTTGTCATTGGTTTCCCCTTTCCTTCCAACCTTCCCTCCACCCTCTTGGTATCACCACTCTTATCACTGGTCCTGAAGGGGTTATCTCTCCTGGATTCCTGTGTTTCCGGTTCATATCTGTATCAGTGAACATCCTCTGGTCTAGCTGGATTTGTAAGGTAGGATTGGGATCTTGATAGTGGAGATGGGGAGGAAGCCTTGAAGAACTAGAGGAAAGTTTTATGCTGTATGTTACATCATTGCTACACTGCACCCTGACTGACTTGTCTTTTCCTTGCGGCCCTTATGTAAGGGGATGATGCCAATTACCTACAGGTGGGCTTTGGGACCCCAATCTGTACTCCTCCTCATTCACAATGATGTGATTTTTTTTTCTTCGATGCCTTATACCTGATCCCTTCGACCCCTCGTGATCACACAGGCTGCAGTGCTTCTTTCATGTGGACTTTGTTGTTTCTCAAATAGATGCCCGCTTGTTTACCCTCAAACTTTTTTTTTTTTTGGGGGGGGGGCATCTCTGCTCTCTGGTGGTGGGAGTAGGAGGCCCAGCCCCACTGCTGGAATTGAACCTCCGTCCCAGTGGGCCGCAGTCCCGCGCACAACCACTATGCCACCAGGGCTCAGCCCACCCTCAAACTTTTAAGACCCCATATGCTATATCTTTTTTTTTTTTGAACCTGGCAGTTCTATACTTTATTTGCTTTGTGTGACAGGTGTCAATTCTGCAGGCATAGTTTTGCTTTAACGAGTGAGCATTATTGAAATTTATGCTTTGTTTATAACCTTCATCTTTACTTCAGTGGAATGTTCTACCTGTATAAATGAACATTCTTTGTATTTTCATCTAATGAGCTTTTCAGATGCTATATATATACATATATATACATATATATATACATATATATATATATATATATATAGTTTGTTTTTTTTGGGGGGGCATCACTGCTCTCTGGTGGTGGGAGTAGGAGGCCCAGCCCCACTGCTGGAATTGAACCTCCGTCCCAGTGGGCCGCAGTCCCGCGCATAACCACTACGCCACCGGGGCTCAGCCCCCAGATGCTATATATTTTGACAATTGGGCACCATCATCTTTCTTCCCCACATTTGCTTATCTAAGGAGCATTCTGGCTGTACTTTTTCTCAAACCAATATACTTGTCAGCGCCAGTTCACTGGTGTGTTTTCTTTCTTCTTCTTTTGAACGTAAAGAGAACAGGTGGTAAGTTTGAAAGGGCACATGCACAAGGTAACGACAGAGACATACTATTTGTATGAGGGAGCTCATTAGCCCAAGGCATAAGAATTGGCTGATATACAGAGCTCTAAAACAGACTCGGACAAAAATAGGAGGAAAAAACAAACAAACAAACAAGCAGATTTGAGCTATCAAAGCAAACTGTCACAAAGACATGATTGGTGGCAGATCAAGGCATTTTAGGTATCAGTGGGACTCCCAGAGTGGGATCAGAGGCCATGACTGGGACACATACATTATATAAGAGGAGCTTACAATACAGGTCCAAGGACTTTTCCAAGGCAGCTGGAGCATAACTAATGTTTATGTGACCTCCAATACAATGATCTCCATCAAAGACACACCCAGACAAGCCTCTAAGAGAGACTGCCCTTCCCTGGAGCTGGTAACAGAGGGGTGAAAGTAATTCACTCTCTAATGCCCTCAGGGACAAGACTCTTCACATCCCATCAGAAGGAATTCAACAGAGACTTAAGTGGATTTTGTGGTTGGTATTTTTTCCTCATCTGTATATTTTGTAGTTGTCTCTCCCTGCTAGACTTTAGGCTCCATGAGAACAGAGCGTCCTTGTCTCATTACTGATTTCTTTAGCCAATATTTTGTTTATCTATCCATCATATCAACATGGACTGGTCAATAAGGTCCCTGACATTCTCCACATCATGTCCACATTGTAGCTTGAGGGTCAGATTGTTTCACCTCCCCTAGTAGAGGCTCTTTGATGTTTAAAGTCCTCCTCTGTGCTCTACATGGACGGGTATCAGTCTGAGCTCATCTTCATAAGCAAGACATGGTCTTCTCCCACAGCCCAGCTTGGCACCCACTAAACTTGCTGAATGGTTGAATAACCGCTTAGATAAGGTACAGTCAGTTTCCATTCCATAGTTGCTACTCAAAAACCAGCCCAGGGTTCGTGGTGATGACAGCATTATCACCCTTCTTCCACTCCACCTGGACCCCTGCATCTCCTACATAACTACCACCTTGTAGCCAGTGGGAGCTTGCTTCATTATCATGCTCAGCAGGTTTTCCTGGTGCTTCCAGATGGACACAGACTGCGAAGAAAGACCTGGAGAGCCACTTCCCCAAATCGGTCACTGCTGGCTGGAGGGATTCCACTAATCTGCTCATCACAGTATTTGGTTTCACTGTGAAAGGGGTCACAATGACTTTGGGGGGTCGATTTAATGGCAGCTAACAATGATTTCCTACAAACCAAGTGAGCTATCATTTGCAGGGGTCCTCAAACTTTTTAAACGGGGCCAATTCACTGTCCCTCTGTTGGAGGGCTGGACTATAGTTTTTGGGGTTTTTATTGGCATCGCTGCCCTCAGGTGGTGGGAGTACGAGGCCCAGCCTTTGCTCCTGTGGAGCTGGAATTGAACCTCCATCCCAGTGGGCCGCAGTCCCATACACAACCACTATGCCACCGGGACTCAGCCCTGGACTATAGTTTAAAAAAAAAACTATGAACAAATTCACTGTGTGCCTGGGATGAGTTGGCTGCTAAGCAGGACAGCGGCGGCGGAAAAATGTCCTGGGTGGGGGAGGGCGCATGTGGCCCAAAGGGCCATTTCAGGACCCCTGATTTAGAGTCTAGATTCTGGACAGTGTAGGCAAAAGCCTGGGCCTCTAAGCATCAAGAGTTTAGGAGCGCACAGGTGTGTCCATTAACTGTGGGGTCTTGGGAGCTCTCTCCAAATGGTACCAGCGTGCAGAAAATGATGGCTCACAGACAGTGAACATCCCAAATCTATTTGCAAAGTCTGAACATAGATTACGTCTCCATTGAATTCCTTCTGAACATTAACCAAGGAGGTAGATAATTTTGCCCTAGGGCAGAGTGCCTTGGAAAGTGGATTATCTCCACCCAGCTCCAGCCAGCCCACAGAGCAGCAGTCTGTCCTAGAGGATTTGCCTGGGTATGTCCTTGATGGAGGTCACCACTTGGGAGATAGTACCCGAGTAGTCTTGAGAGATGCCCCATCAGTCAGACCCTGACTGCCTTGGACCACTGTCGTAAGCTCTTCTCTCTAACATAATGGACAAGTCCCAATCATGGCCTTGTCCCTCCGTCCATATTCCTCCCAACTGTAACTGTCATGTATTGACCTGTCACCAATCATTAGCCTGTGACAGTTTCCTTTTTAAGTTTTTAGTTTCCTTTGTCCCATGCCTTAATTACCAAGCATCCTGTGAATCCTCAGATGCCATTATGACCTCCTGCTAATGGCCTCTGTCATGTGGATGTGTCTTTGTCCCTTTTAAGACTCGATGTATGTTCTCCCTAATTATACTTGGAATTGGGGACATAGCCCCGTGGATGCAGCTTCATGAGCTAGTCAGTGGAGCAACTATAAAGTATAGTGAGGGGGGTGTGAGGGGTAGTGCTCACAGGAACCCCTCTTGGTCTCCCTTATTTGCTGTCACTATGGGGGGGGGCTGGGGTTCCAGACCAAGCACTCACTATGCCATCAAGATTCCAATGCACACTGAAGGTCCTTGTAGGTCAGGGCAGAACTGGCCCTGAGGGTTCTGCAGACTATAATTCTTTTTTTTGGGGGGGGGGGCATCACTGCTCTCCGGTGGTGGGAGTAGGAGGCCCAGCCCCACTGTTGGAATTGAACCTCCGTCCCAGTGGGCCGCAGTCCCGCGCACAACCACGACGCCACCGGGGCTCAGCCCCAGATTGTAATTCTTTACGGGAGTAGAAAGCCTCAATTTCCTTCCTCAGAGTGACTGGTGGCTTCCAACTGCTGCCCTTGCCTAACTCTAAATCCCTCCCTACCCCACCCAGGGCTCCTTTGGCAGAGCCTAGCTGGGTATGTGCCTCTGGAGCCCCGGAAGACGGAAAGCAGGATGAGGGGTTCCCGGGTGCTCAGAGGGAGCATCCGATGAGGTGCTTCTCTCCATCTCAGCCACAGAGACCTGCAATAAAAGCCCTTGGAGATGATACAACGGGGGTGGGGTGGGGTGGGGATGGGGGTGATGCCAAGATTCACGTCCAAAAATCCCAAAGTGAAAACGGCAGCGTACTGAAGCTAAAAGGGATTTTTTTTTTTTTTTTTTTGCTAAAAGGGATTTTAAAAGGTAGTGAGACTGTGCTGCCTGCTCGCCTGTGATTCATGGCACGCTCGATTGGTGGGCGCCCAGAAAACCCTGCAAAGTCTCACAGTGACGGAGCAGCCCGCCTTGACGTAATGATATCTGTCTGGTACAACCTGAGAAGCAGACACACCCATAAACTGTCACCAGGATTGCTCATCTGAGGAATGATTATTATAGAACTGTATTAATAAAATGAAATCTATCCAAAATAATAATTCATTTTTTTTAAAATCTATTACTATTGGGCCATCTCTTGTCCCACGCTAAGGCAGGATGCTAATAACAGGAGGTGTCGGAGAGGGCATAAGGGCCTGCACAGGTTAGATGCCCCGTGTTCCATACACCTAAAACTGTTGTTCTTTCCAGAACAAACATTCTGGATTTTTCCCAAGTGCAAGCATTGTGCGTGCCACGACTGCACTGTTGGTGCACAAATGAGAGCCAGACACTCTTAGAAGCTTAGCCATTTCTTGGGTGGGGGTGGCCAGAACCACAGGTTGGCCGGTCTCCCTTCTTTAACTTGGCACAGAGCCACTGGGCTGCAGTTTAGTTTTTGTTTTTCTGTGTGATTTTTGTTTGCTTCTTCGTTTGTTTGTTTTTCCTTTCTCTCTAAGGGGTCTGACTATCCCCCAAAGAAAGCCATCAGGGGCAGCAAGGCTCTTAAAAGACACTGTCAAGTGTTTCTGCAACCGACAAACCTCAGACTTCCTGCATTTCTGCACCTGGCCGGCCCCCTTCCTTCTTCCTTTAATTTGTTAATGATCTCTGGGGGCCACCAGAACCTCAGAGAGAGAGAGAAAGGGACACCACTCACCACCACCACCACTCCCCCCCCACACACACACACATCACACCCTAAACTAGACCAGTGGATCAAAGGTGAGACTTGGCCAAACCATCAGGGGAGGGGCTGGCTATCAATAGGCCAACGCGGGGGTTTCAGGGAGGGCTGAAGCTTTGGTTTGGCAACTGAAGGCTCCAGCTGTGTAGGCGGAGCTGTTTCCACACCTGCCCTTCCCCACTGCGGAGCCACTCCGTCTGGGCAATACACCCAGCACCACCCCCTCCACATCCCTGCTGACCCCCAATCCAGCTCCTACCCCTTCGGGCCTTTGGAAGGGGGTCCCGGTTATGTCCGAGTCCTTTCTTTGATGAGCACCTTTTTTAGGGTTCTGACAAAGTGCCTACTGGCCATTAATCTTAGGGATGAGGGGCTTTTTCATAATATATACATATGTAGTAAAAAACATTCTTTTCCCCCTCCCACTTCCCATGTTGGAAATGTCACTAAAGACTCCCAGGCTACGTCAGCTTTTCTTTTCCCTCCCCTTTTAGCCCCTAAACCACAGTTTAGTCCCGAACGGTAAGGAGTCTAGTATTTTCAAACGTGGGTTTTTCAAGACTTCTCTGCACCCTCCAAGTCGTCGCACGGCCCCCCGACATAGGATGTCAGCCCCAACGTCCTGTCGCCAAACCCCAAACGCGTCTCACTGGGCTCGAGTGGACGCAAGCTCGACTCCAAAGTTACGGAGTCGAACTGGGTGGGACGCGCGCCTGCCTTTCGGAGGCCGTCACGGTGGTCGAGAACGGCGGCCCGAGCGTGGCTCGCAGCCCACGGAGTAACCCCTACGTAGGTCAGCGGGGCTCCCGAGGGTCCCGGCACCACCCCGCCCCGCCCCTCCATTTCTTCGGGAGTCTGCGTTTGCGCCCGCGAGCTCCGCCCGGCCCTGCCCCCCCTTCCCCTCCCCGCCACCCCCCCGACGCGGGCGGCGTCTCCAGCGGCTGCCGCCTCCCGTCCGCGCTACCTGCCGCCGACGCGAGGGGCGGGGCCCGGCGGCTCTGCCCCGCCCACACCTGCAGGTCCCGCCCCCGGCTTCCGGAGGCCGGGCCGCAGATGGATGCTGGGAGCTGGTCTTCCATTTCTTGTTGCGAAAGGCACCCTTGGGCGGGGAGGGGTGGGGGGTGGGGGTCGGAGTCTGGGGGGGCGGGGGGGGG
>PVJH01048591.1:0-10716 GCA_004026705.1 Nesogale talazaci
ATCGATACCACACTAAAAGTGCAGCTTGGGCACCCGTGAGGAACTCAAAATGTGTTCCTCTTTACTGTTCTTTGGGTTTGGGGAACAAAGGGCTAGCTGAAAAGGCAAGAGTAGGGCTGTAGGGGGAGTGGAGTCAGACTTTTCACCAAAATTTTCACAGGATAGCCCTTTCTACATCCGGAGAATGAGATGAAAAAAATCTTCAGTGCGACTTTCCTGGCCTTTTTCTTACCAACGCTGCTTTCCATCGACGTGAAACTTCTTCATCATCATAAGCCTTTGTGATTGTCCTGGGTCCTCTGTGTAGATCTGTCAAAATGACTTCTTGGAAATTCTAAAACACAGTCTCCACAGTCTTCTGAGCTGACCTTCCTGTCTTGAATGTAACTGGCCCGAAAGATCCTTTGGGAAGCCACTCTGTTGATTGAACTTTTTATCTATTGGTTGGTAGAATTTGTGACGTCGTCCTCATGAGACTCACATAGCCCTGGGGCGGGGGAGGGAGGGCTACGAGTTGGGTGGCAACCTTCAACAGCGCCAGCTGCTCCCCTAAACAGGCACCGTCTGGGAAACCCACAGGTCCCGGCCGTGAGTCAGCACTGACCCGATGGCCGCCAGTTAGGTTTGATTAGCACTAATGGAACCAAGACAAGGGGACTCCAAGAGCAAGCAGGTTTAAACACTCCTTGTAATAAACCCTTACACATAGGAATAGGTTGCTTGTAAGAACAACCAGAACACTCCTTAGAATCGAGAAGAACAAGCCTTCAACTCGAGCACGTTGGACACGCTAGCTGAAGAAGCCAGTACCTGGGAAAGTCTCCTTGTGCTTGAAGTAGACTCTCGGTGAAGAGGAGGCAGACCATCCAGGAGATGAGAAACCAACACGGGGACAGCAACCGTGGGCTCAAACACCACCACGACGGTGAGGCTGGCCCAGAGCTGGGCGGTGTGTCCTTCTGTTGTACACAGTGGGTCACTGTGGGTCAGAACCAGCTCGGTGGATGCTCCCAACAACAACAACAGCTTACAAACAGGAACAAAAGCAGCAATACTCTTTTGCTTTTTAAGTAATAGGTCTAATATTGTAAGCAGTCTAAGCATATTAAGAAGAGCTGTACAATCATCAGAAACAGCATCTTTTTACTTACCCTCGTAATAGTTTAACCCGAAAATCTATTCCCGGTTGAGGAAGATTTAGACAGAGGAATGTAATTTTATATGTTTTAGCCAAGCAGAGAATAATAAGGAAGAAAGATGGGGTTTTCTACTCTTGTAAAGAGTACAGTCGCAGAAAGCTCTCAGGGACCGTTCTTTCCTGTCCCCTAGGGTCACCATGAGTCAGCATTCATGGGAAAGGACTGAGTTTGGTTTGGGCTTAAATACAGAGCAATGACTGCCATGTTTTTTAACCAGAAGTGGAAAAAATAGGCATATATATATATATATATATAAATATACACACATATATAGATATATAAAAACATCATTTTAGATAAATAACAAATAGCTTTGTTATCAATTGACTCCCAAGAGACTAGTCTGGTTTAGCAAAAAATACTAAGACCTGTTTTGACTTTGAAGTTTGAGTTCTGAGGATGTATCAGATATGTGGATGTGGCCGTAAGCACAGCATTTAATTCTGCTAGTATTTTCATTGGGTCTATAAATTGGTGGTAATAAGGGGGAGCATGGGGAGCTGGTTCAGGGGCCTAAGGGAAGAGAGGATATCTTGAGAGTGATGATAACAACAAGTGTGCAAAGAATGACCTACATATAACTGACGTGTGTAGTGATCATGATGGGAGTTGTATGAGCCCCCAATAAAATGAGCTATTTAAAAAAAAAAAAGAAGGGGGAAAGAGGAGCCTATATCAAGGGCTCAAGTAGAAAATATTTGGAAATGAAGATGGCAACATGTGTACAAATATGCTTGATACAAATGATGTATGGAATGCTATAAGAGCGCTAAGAGCCCCTAATAAAATCATTGGGGAAAAGACTGGCGATAATAGTCGCCTTCCTGAAGTAGTAGAGGGACAGCCCTTTCTTTGTACATGAACCTTGTTGTTGCTCTTCTAGGCTTGTTTAAATAATGGCACTTCAGGGTGTTCTGATCAGCTGAAGATAAAGGGACCTGCCCGGATTGGAGACTGAATCAGAAGGCTTCTAGAGGTGTCGGGCTGAGATGTTGGCGGGGAGAGCAAGGACTAGGCAGAATGAGTGCAAAGGTTGTCTCCACTCATGCTGGCTGCCGTTCAGACACCGGCTGATGGATGGGACAAAGTGCAGCACGTGGAAAATCTCTTAAAGGGAGCTTAGACGGCCTCATGAAGGAGACACAGAAGATCTAGGTACTGTAGCAGAGTGTGTTGAAGAAATAAGACGGTGCCCAGCTACCAGACAGAATGGCGTCTGGGACCTTAAAGGCTTGTTTCCAAACAAGCAGCCATCTAAGTGAGCCATCAACTACATCCACATGGAAGAAGCACGCCAACATCCGTGACTCAGGACTGTACATGATGCAATCTAAAGTCAAAGGAGGGTGAAGAGTTTCAGAGCTTGAATGGTGAGAGTTTGCTTTGTAGAAGGTTACGGATGACAGTGGATGCCTGAGATACATTTGTGAGATCTACACAGGAAATAAGCCTCTGGTGATTTCCATTTATACATAACGGTGGGATGGGAATAAACTGATTACCAAACAGTATTGGGGAGATGACTACAGGAGATCTAAATGATGAACCTGGCTCAGTGGTTTAAACTTTGCCACTTGACCCTTTCTCTGATACACTTTGGTCCTCATCTGGTTTTCAATATATTTATTTTTCATATTGGGGTTTATATCTGACATACTTTGCCATGGTGGGTAGCCCTCTTCAATTACTGCTATATGTTTTTCTGTTTTTTGATATATGAAACCGACGGTTGATAAACCTATAGAAACAGCAAGGGAAAAATAAAAAAGTAAATAAAACAAGGGTTGGGGGGAGGGATACGGTGTGAAGGGGGTCTAAAGGGGAGCTGATTTGAAGGAGTTCAAGAAGGAAGAAAAAAATTGAAACAGATTGTAGCAGCAATTGTGCAAGATGGCCTGAGGTGATTGAACTATGAAATGGTATGGTATCTGTAAGAGTTCCCCATAAAATGGCTTGGGGAAAGTAAAGGGGGCTTATATCAGGAACCCTGGTGGGGTCCTGACTATGGCTAGACTAATCAAAAGATCAGCACTTTGGAACCAGGACCCGGGCCCCCTGTTCTCTGCATCTCCACACTCACAGAGGCCGGTCTACCCAGGCCTGTCGGATTGCATCGAGTCAGTATCAACAAGATGGTCCTGCGTTTGGTTTGGGTTTACACTCTCCAAATTGGTTCTTACGACACTTGAAGTCCATGCCGATGGGGACAGCTGCCTCGTGCTGTTCCAGAGCTGGGCCTCCTGGAGAGTCTGCGGGGAAGAGGGTTTGGCTGTGCAGAATTGAGGGCAACAGCCCAGGTCAGGAAGGACAGCTGCTCTGGGGCAAGGATGTTGGATGCTGGCGTGCCAGGAGGAGAAGCCTGGCTTCAGAGAGGGGCTATTGACTTTGGGAAGGTGGGATGGGGCCTGGTTGCAGGGCCTCAATCCACTCACATGAGCACACAGCAAGCCACTTCATATTTGGTAACCGAAGAGTCGTAGGGTGAGAGTGGAGAGAGAAGATGGGTTTACTGAGAAGGGCAGGACTGCGTGCTGGAGAAACAACAGGCAGAAGAGACATTTTTCAACCATAGAAGCCTAAACTCTTGTCTGTAGGCGGGGGAACTTTAGTTAATGATTATAGATGGTTACACAACCGGATCAATGTAATCGACCTCGCTCAATTAAGCATGTGGAAGATGTTGAGTCAGAAAATGCTGTGCTGTTTATATATATATTTGGGACAACAAAAGAAAAAAAAATAAAAGGCTATGAGCTGAAGAAGAAAGAGAAAATCCTGAACATTTGCGATACAATCTAGGAACAAGGCTGCCTGATCACTATTTCCCTGAAGAAGAGGTTGAATCAGAATCTTTGCTTCCCTTCGAAGGGAGTTTATGGGCTGTGATGGCCCTGCCAGTCCCTAAGCAGCCATGCATTTCCCACTCTTCACACGCTAGTTATGAAAAACCAAGACGACAAAAGGAGATGTGACTATTTTTAGCATTTGTGTTTACATATATTCTCACCCCATTTGTTATTTCACAGACAAGCCCTGGGGGTTTAATCTGACACTCTTCCTCCTCACCCCACCCCCAGCCCCCACCCCCAGATCCATTCCCCTTTATCCACCTCCCCAGCTGATTGGATTGAGAAGCAATTAAAAAGACCCTGGCTGACTGTCCCATGCCCAGTTTTTATGGCTCAGGTTGCCCAAGCAGCACCTCTCTTGCCAGCCAGCACATTCTGTCTGAAAGCCAGATCGTTTATTTACTCCTCAAAGGCCATTGAAGTCATTCAATGAAATGTATTAGTTTACTTTTGAACTTTTCTAATCTCTAAAATCTTGCTTTCTTATACATGACAGGATATAGGCATTGCACGGAGTGTGTGTGTTTTAAAATTCTGTATTTCAAATGATTTAAAAAATTCTGTATTTCATTTATTTATTACAACCAACACCATTTTATTTATGTTTGCCTTCCCTTTCAGCCAAGTTAATATGTGTCTACCCCTAGTTATTAATTTACCTCCTTCCTTGTCCCACCCTTGGTAATCATCAAAGAATGTCCCTTTTTTGTGAGAAAGTCTTTTTATAACTTTTTACAACAGTGGGATTATACAGCAGTTGTCCTTTTGTGATTCATTTCACACAGCATAATGTCCTAATGTCAAGCTGGAAGAGGCCATGGAAAGAGGACTATCATTGCTTGGCTCAAAGCAGAGCATTCCAGAAAGATACCTACTTGTGTTTTATTGCATATGTAAAGGTATTGGACTGTGTGGAGATCATAACAATCTATGAGCAAGATTGAAAAAAAATGGGAATTCTGGGACACTTCATAGGGCTCATCTGTAACCTGTACATGGATAGAGAATCAGTTGTTCACACAGAACAAGGGATTACTGTGTGTTTTAAAATGAGAAAAAGTGTGTGTCAGGGTTGTGTCTTTTCCCCATACTTGTCTGTAAGCTGAGAAAATAATCAGAGAAAGCAGACCATAGGAAGCAGAATTGGCATCAGGATCGGAGGAAGGCAGGTTGACATCCTGTGATACACAGATGACACAACCTTGCTTACTGAAAGCCGGATGAAAATGAAAGATGACAGTCATTTGATGGAAAGCCCTCACAAGCAGGCCAATAATGACATCAAGATAGATGGTGAAAAAGTGGAAGTGATTAATAATTTAATTTTATTTGGCTCCACCGTCAATGCTCAGAGAAGCGGTCATTGAGGCGTTAAAGGATGTGCCACATGCACAGATCTGTCGCACAAGCCCTCCCCGGTGTTGAAGCGCGAGGATGGCACTTTGAGACTAACGTGAGCCTGCCCCGTGGTGTTTCCAATCGCTTCACACGCTCGTGAAAGCCAGACGATGAATAAGGAAGGCCAAAGAAAGATGCATGCAGTTGAATGATGGTCTTGTTGAAGATTCTGGAAAGTATCACGGACTTCCAGCAGAACCAGCAAATCTGCGTTGGAAGAAGCACAGTCAGAATGCAGCACAGCCGGAACGCTCCTTCCGACCGAGGGTGGTAAATCTTCAACTCACTCATTTGGACACTATCAGGAGAGACTAACTCGTGGAAAAGGGCATCATGGTCGGTAACGGAGAGTCGGTGGGAAAGAGGAAGGACAAGATGGATTGACACCAGGGAACAGACTCACTGGCCCCTAACAACCACACTGTCCTCCGGTTTCATTCATGTTATGGGGTGTCGTGTAGAGTCATCATTTTTTTTAAACATTGTGCAGTAATCCATCGTGTGCACGTACAACAGTGGGTCTGGCCATTCTTCCACAGATGGACGTTAGGATGTTCCCTCTTTTTGCAATGGAGAAATGTGCTGCCCGGGGCTGAGCCCCGGTGGCGTAGTGGTTGTGCGCGGGACTGCGGCCCACTGGGACGGAGGTTCAATTCCAGCAGTGGGGCTGGGCCTCCTACTCCCACCACCGGATGCCCCCTCCCAAAAAAAAAATTGTGCTGCCCTGGAACACGAGTGCCTCGATCCGTTCTTGTCATGGTTCTGATTTCTCTAGGATGGGGTCCAAGTCGAGGGAGTGCTGGCTCAGATGGCATTTCCCTTTCCATCTGGTGAAGCACGCACCCCACCGTCTTCCACAGTAGTTGCCCTGCTCTACAGTCCACCCCACGTGCGTGAGGGGTCTAGTCTAGACACCCACCCTCACCAGCCTCTGCTCGGCTGGTTGGTTTTTCTCTGTACTTTGCGACTAATGCTGAGGCAAAACGATAACGTCTGTCATCTGGATTTGCATCTTCCTCATGGCTGGTGAGCCCTGGTGGCACCGTGGCCTGGTTTGGTTTGGATGGTAATGGTTTTGAACACTTCTCTGGCATTTGTTGGCTGTCTGAATGTCTTCTTTGGTGAAGGATCTGTTCATGTGATCGCCCATTTAAAAAAAAAATCATTTCATTGGGAGCTCGTACATCTCTTATCACAATCCATAACCACCCATTTTTAATTTGAAGTATTTCTCTTTTTCATGTTGAAGTATTGAAGTTTTCTATAAATTTTACGAATTAGTCCCTTGTCTGGTCCAAAAATGCCGTTCTCACTTTGTGGGTTCTCTTCTCGTGACATCTTTTTATGCCGGTAAGAGTCTCATTTTATTTAGAGGGGCCCTGGTGGGTTATGCTCTGGGCTGTCACCCACAAGGTTGCAGGAGGAAGCTGAGCTTCCCCACTCCTGCAAATAGTTCGGCTCTCAGGAATGCACAGGGCCATTTTCTACCCGGACCGAGACGGCCAGTAGGAGTCAGGGTCGATTCTTTGGCCACAAGCGAGTCACCTATGGTGTCTTCTGCTACCTGTGTGTTTTTCATTATATTTCATAGTGAATTTATGTCAGGTATCCGTCCTGGTTACACAGTGGTTAGGAGTGGGGCTGTGAACTGCAAGGCCAGGGGTTTAAAACCACTAGCTCCTCTTCAAGAGAAAGATGGGCTTTCTACGCCTGTCAAGAGTTAGTCTTAAAATGATTTTTAAAAAACCAAACAAAAAAAGAGTGAGCCTCCAAAGCACTCAAGGGCTGTCAGCTCGTTATGAGCCAGCATCAGCTCGAGGGCCATGAGTTTGGTTTGGGGCTGATTAGGCCCTGGCATTCTTTCCTTAAGGGTCCTTATAGTTTTAGATTTTACGTGTAGCTCTTTGCTCTGTCCTGAGTTCACGTTTGCATTTCATGTGAGCTATCAGACCTGTGTCACGTTCCTGCGTCCAATGATTTGCAGCCCTTGGTCAACACTGAGTACTTTTTGGCATTTTTTTGTTATGGGAAAGATGTTTTAGTATGAACTAGAGAGAGGGAGTTATCCTTTATTATTATTATTTTGTTTTAATATTTTCTTGTAAAAATAGGCACATACACAACTCATTGTTTCTATGTGCATATTTCATCGTCAATGAAGCACATGCTTCACGCTGTGTTCCCAGTAGCTTAGACTCCCTGGCCCGTCGGGTTCTCCTTACTGCTGTCCATTTAATCTCAAATAGATAATTCTTTTAAAAAGTGCTTTGCTTGACACAAATGTTCTTTGTTGCACGCGTTAAATTGTCTCTAGTTTAAAGATGACTTTGTGGGATACTTTTGGTTCAAGGCTCAAAAGTTGTTTCCAAGGGACAGATTCAAGGGTTCCTGCAGTTCCATTGTCTCCAGGAAGTCTGGTTTGCAATAAAAATCGAAATTCTGTTCCACCTTTTTTTTTCTCCTGGGGATGGGGATCCCACTATTGAGTCGTTGATCAGAGTGCTCAGTAACAGTAGCTGGACATCACCCAAGTCTTTGATCAAAATGTTCAGTAATGGTAGCTGGACATCATCCACTTCTTCCAGCCTCAGAGTCTTAGAGGTAGTACTTTTGTTTATTATTAAAGAGAAAAGAAATTCTCCTGCATGGTTGTTTTCACCACCAAACCCTGAACTTTGGCAGTGATTGGCACAGCCTATATGGACAGTACTGCCCTGCAGGAAAGTCATCACTCTGCAATCTTGTGGGAGCTTGCCCTCAAGGGGGTGGTCTGTAGAGAGTAAGCTAGATACTCCTGGCCAAACCGGAGGGCCAGGTTCTAGAGGCTAAGGTTCTAGAGTGAACCAACCGGAGGCTAAGGTCGTCATGGTCTTGAAGGACGTTTGAGCCAGAGAAACAGAGATTAGAAGGAAAATGACTGCTTTCTGGTAGGGAGAAGCCCAAAGTCAAGAAGGGAGCAGACACATACCTGAGGCCTCTGAAGAATTCTGCAGGTGGAGGTCGGCTGGAGAAGAGGAGTGTGTGTGTGTGTGTGTGTGTGTGTGTACTCAGGTGTGTTAGTAGGGTTGACTAGAGAACAAATTCATAGACCCTCATGTCTATAAGAAAGAGTTTGGTATGCCAGAGCAATTGAATATTGAGAAGACATCCCAGCCCAATCCAGATAAAGTCCATAAGTCTGAGATTAGCCAATATGTCTGATACCAATCCATAAAGTCCTCTTCAGATGCATGGAATACATACAATGATACCAAATACAGGAAGCTCACAGGCCAGGGGGTGGAAAGTCTTGGGGTTCCAGTGGCAGTGTAAGCATCTCAGTGCTGGGTGGGTCTCCACATGCTCCTCCAGCTCCAGGGCTCTTCCTAGCTCCATGTGTCTTGTCAACAGGACTATTTTGCAGAGAGGGAGCGAGTGTCCTGCCTCCAGTGAGCTGTTCCTCTTCGTTAGGGCCTCCAAATGAGGTCATCAAGCTGCAGCCTGATTGACCGGCAAACTCCACCCCTTTGAAGTCCCAAGTTGACAACAGATTTTGTAACTACCATACCAGAGCTCATGGTCAGCTGCAGAGGTCTTGAGTCTGAAAACTGTGCTTACAGCCGGGTCTGTTTGTGTAAACTTCTGGAGAGATGACCATAGGGTCAAAGAGATTTGGCAAGGTCTTCTAATGTCTTGGCTGAAAGTTCTGGATTTTGTTTTGTGGAGACCAAAGAGTGTGGGGATAAAGAAGAGAAAGATGACATGGGAAAACAGCTTTTATATATGGACTTTTGTCATTGCTATTGTTTAAGTGGTGTAGTAGGCAATATAGTGAGCTACTCACTGTGAGATCTGCAGTTCTGAACCCAACAGTCACTTCTCTGCTCCCATAAAGAGTCAGAGTCTTAGAACCCCAAGGGGGCAAGTCTAGTCTGCCTTCTAGGGTTACTGGCTTAAAAGCGACTCCATGGTGGTGAGTTTGGTTTTGAGTATTATTTTGAGAATTAATTTTAACTATTAATCCAGAAATGGTGGGATAGCATGGGAGAGGTTCTTCTAGACAATGATGGAGTAGGCAAGATAAAGAAACTTAACCCCTCACGCCATTGAGTGCATTCTGATTCACAGCCAAGCACAGAGGAGAACTGGCCCTGGGGATTGTGAGATTAATCTTTAGAGGAGGAAAAAGCCTCATCTTTCTAGAAAATATTACACAGCCTGTCTGAGTCTGGATAGACTTGAGAAACAAATGGAATCTCATATGAGACTAAGAAAGAATTTTACATACAAAAGCAGTTGAACATTGAGAAAACATTCCAGCCCAGTTCAGATGAAGTCCACAAGTCTGATATTAGCCCACGTGTCTGATACCAATCTATTAATTCCTCTGCAGACTCACAAACCATATGCAATGACGTTGAATACAGGATGATCACGGTCCAGTGGGTAGAAAGTCTTTGAATCCAGTGGCGTTGTAAGCATCTGTGGCGGTCATGTGCTTATGTTAATTTCATGATTGAGATGTAGGGCTGGAGTCTAGCCTGTTAATCTGGAGATAGCCATTGAGTAGCCAATGAGGCCTCTGTGGGAGCATGGCTTTCTCCTGAGACTTCTGGGAAATCTTGCGATATTTCCCTCGTGAAGATGAGAAGCTGTCTCCTCATTTGCTGGGAGTTAGTCTTAGAGATGATGAATCATGGAGAAGACAAGATGGCAGTGTCCGAGGAGCTGAAGGAGCTGGAGGAGAAGCCACACGGCTTTACCCTGATGGAACCTGGAGCTCAAGAAGCTATCCCTGCCAGTGCCGAGTTGCTTCTACCATCACTGGATGCTGTTGATGGACCCTGAGCCTTGGAAGCAAGGAGCCATGGGGAGACCCCTGCCTGTGCCGGGACTCTGCACCCACTGGCCTGTGAGTTGGAAGGAGAGTTTATAGACTGATATTGGGCATATGGGCTAATATCGGACTTATGACTTTGAACTGGACTGGGCTGGGATGCTTTCTCAATGTCCCATTCCTCTTGTAAATAAACTTTTTACTGATATCCATATGCGTGTCTTTGAAATTTGTTCCTCTAGTCTACCCGGACCAACACAGCATCTGAGATAGTTAAGGGTTATTGTTCTAACCTAGCTGAAAAACACAACTGGGATTAATTGAAGGGAAGAGAGATAAATAAGTGGCTGGGTGAGCCTCGCCTTTCTTGTTCTTGGATCTCTTGCTCTCTGATGGTCAGACCAGACTATAGCTGCCTTAACCAATTGCCTGCTTCAGCTGACAAGGCTCACTT
>PVJH01048592.1:0-10718 GCA_004026705.1 Nesogale talazaci
TTCCCACCATCCCCCACCATCATCCCTCATCCCCACCATCTCCATCCCCAACACCATCCTGATCATCACCCCATCTCTACCACCATACCTATCACCACCACCATCCCCATCATCCCGCATCCCCACCATCATCACCATCAGCTTTTCTTCCTCCAGGACTTTCCTGTTACTTCTTCTACTGAAAAAGAAACCCAAACTCAAACCCGATGATCTCAAGTCAACTGCAGACTGGGCAGTCCTGCAGGAGGGAAGGGGGGAGCGCTGCCCCAGAGATCCCAACACCGTGAGATCCCAACACCGTGAGATCCCAACACCATGAGATCCCAACGGCTGCAGCTCTCTCCCTCCAATCTTCCAGTTGGCAGGCCTGTTGGAGACCCCGCACCATGGGAGAGACCCCTGCTTCTCTCCCCCTGCCTGGGGCTCTCTGCGTTCCTGTCCCAGCCGCCTTTCAGGGGCCTTGGGGTCAGGAAGGCCAGGCTTGGCTTCCAGGACTTCCACTAAGCGTCCTTGAACTGACAGATGTCAGAGCCGCCAGCTGTGGGCAGGCGCACGGCGAGGCTGGCTCCCCTGGAGACTGGCTGCCTCGGAGGCCCTCTGGCAGTGAGCAGCCGACGCACTGGCAGAGCAGTCACCCGGTGCAGTGGGTCACGCCCTGGGTTGCTGACCTCTGCGGCTTCAGGCCAGGAAGTGGAGACGACTAGGTCCTGGACCCGCTGCAGTTTGGAAACCCTGTCCTGCCCTATGGGGGGGGGGCCCAGAGTGGGGGTACACTCAGCGGCAGGAGTGCGGTGGCTCTGGATACCACTCTTCCCAAGTGTCACACCAGAGGCCAGGAGGGTGGGGAGCTCTGCACAGGGAAATTCCTTACCCCATTCCCCAGGACCCTATGTCCCCAGGACCCCGTGCCTCTGGGAGGGATGCTGTCAGCCTGGCTGAGGGACAGGAGTGGCTGTGTGCAGAGACAGAGGTCTGGCTTCTAGGGTGACTGCCAGCAAGACTGAGTGCTGTGTGTTCCCAGAGACACAGGCTCTGAGGAGGGGGGAGCTGCGGGGGGCACCAGGAGAACCACAGCAGAGTCTGGCTTGTGTGTGTGTGGGGGGGGGTACACAGGTCTGATGGAGGGACACACTGAGCTGACAGATGGACACACGGAACTGACAGATGGACACACTGAGCACAGGGCTCACCGATGGACACTGAGCACTGAGCTAATGGACAGACATTTGCAGAAAGGGAGAGGAGTCCCAGGCCAAACCCAGTGCTCACTGATGGTCCATGCACTGCCCGGTACCCTCACAGCAGAAGCATGCTCCCCCACTGTCGGGCGGCAAGATGCGGATTGGGGAGAGTGGGAGATGCTCTGGGGAACGAGTGGATGATAAGTCGGCCTCATCACTGCAAGGTTGGCAAGTCAAAGGCACCCTGCAAGAGAAAGAGGAAGCCTCCTGCCCCTCCCAGGGAGGGGTGCAGCCTCAGAAATGCACAGGGCAGGTGGCTCTGCTTAGTCCTGCAGGGGTGCCAAGGGTTGAAAGGGGTGGGTGGCAGGGAGAGTGTTTGGGGTGTGGTGCCAGGGAAACTTTTTCTCTATCATTTCCCCACTTCTCAGGCATCTATAAGCGGCTGTCTCTCTCTGCCCTGGTCTCCTTGCCACCTCTGAGCCTCATCTAGGCAGAGGCTCCCGCTACAACACCCTGGCCCTGCCTCCCCAATGGAACAGGGACACCTGCTGCCCACCGAGGGCCGTGCCCATGGGTGTCAGCGTTGGGGATGTGGGGGTGGGAGGTGGCCCCCAGCGCCTCTGCCCCTGAGCTGTCACACGCACCACACCCTGCAGAGTCTTCTCCAGCCTGCAGGTCAGAGGGCTGGTGATACTGTGAGGGCCAGGTCCAGGGGCACTAGCTAGCCGAGCTGGGGAGGGGCAGGGCATGGGACAGCTCGACGTGCAGACAATCCTGTCTGGGTCCTGGGTTGGCCAACCAAGGGCCCTCCGTCCCCTCTGCCAGAGCCAGCTCCCACCATCTGCACCTGGCCCTATGGACAGCTGCACAGGTGTGTGCAAGGTATGTGCCTGGTCTACTGACCTGCAGCTAACCCCCACACTGGCCTCAGGTACCAGACCTCCTGCTGCTACTGCTGCTGCCCTATCCACCATCGGCAGGTGGTGCCCTGCTCTGAGAGCAGAAGGTCAGTGGGTCCCAGACCACAGCTTCCCTGACAGGTGGGAAAAGGGAGGCAGCCATGCCTTTTACAGGGGCTGTCCACTGCAGCCTGGCCAGGCAGCCCACACAGGAATGACCAGCACCGGCTGGAAGCTGCCACTCCAGTTCAGTGGGCTGTGTGGTTGCATGGCAGCAGGGGCAACCCAGTGTGGACCAGGCCACATGTTCTGGCCATGGCCCCTGCCAGTCTCCCAAGCCTCCAGAATGACATTTCCTGATTGGCCCTCAGCCACAGACCCAAGGGGAGCATGGTGGACTGGGGAACTTGGGGGTCTGCTGCCACTCAGGCCAGGGCTGCAGGTTCTTCCCCTATGCAGACATCCCCCCGCTCCAAGCTCCTGCCGGTCAGTGACACACACTGTCCTTTGGGTAAGTGAGGGGCAAAGCACTCTTGCAATGACCATGACTTAACACCTAAGTTCCAGTCCACTGATGGATTTCACAGCAGAAGGGGCATTTGGGCTGGGTTTTGCAGGATGAATTGGAGCTGACCACCTAGGCAGCAGGCAGAGGAGGTAGGTTTTGAGCAGACTGGGAGGTGCGCAGGGGGCCAGGGGCGACCCCATTAGCCGTCCTGAGCCTCAGGCACCAAGAGCATGTGTAACTAAGGCAGACCAGGAGTGGCAGGTCACATCTGCATGGCCACAGCTCAGAGGTGGAGCTGAGGCCAGGCCAGCAGAGCCCCGGGGTGGGGGGTGGGGGGAGAGGTGCCAGGGAGGAGTGGGAGCCCCCACCCAGTTCCCCTGCGGTCACACATCCAGGGCAGACTTGATCCCCGTGACTGTGTGGATCCAACGTCACTTTGTTAGATTAAGAATGCAAAACTGTATAATGCACGGTTTGATTTGCACATAAAATTACCATGTTTGGGTTTATTTAGGGAAAGAAGGCCTGAGGGCTGGGGGGAGGGAGGCAGCAGCGTAGGCGGGGCCCGCTTTCCACTCGGCTTTCTTCTGACACTTGCGTTTCTCAGATCCTGGTGCACACCCAGCGAGTTCGCCGGGTGCCACGTCCACGGGCAGAGGGCAGAGGGCAGTGCAGCAGACCTGCCAGACACACCCCCTGCCCCCAGCCTGGACTGGAAGACAACTGGCGGATCCAGGCTCAGACAGGTCCCCAGGCCATGTGGTCCCCTTTCTGTGGAACTCAGGACCCACCCAACTCCCTGAGCTCACCAACACTCCCAGGTCCAGAGGGACCTTGGGGTAGCAGGCCCCGTGTGCTCAGAACAGAGCCCCCACCCTCTCCGACCATAGCGCAGCCGAGATGGTTGATAGTTCCCTCACCCACTGTGGCCCGATGCCCAGGCCCTAGCTCGTCCCGAGGGAAGCTGTGGACCCTCGCTGTCTGCAGAGCTCTCCAGCCCCTTGTGCCCACAGCACCCCCCTGGGGCATGAGTCTGGTGCTATCTGGGAGCTCCCGGCTACGGTCCTTGATTTTTGTCATAGGTCCCTGTGGATGGGCTCATGTGGCCAACCTTCCATCTCATCACCAAGGGTGCCCTGAGCCTTCTGCTCCACTACATGGACCATCACACACACACACACACACACACACACACACACACACACACACGGGGTATGAAGACCAGACACAGCCATAGCTCGGTGCACCTGGGAAGCTCCTGGTGGAGCAGAGAGACAGCAGAGGACAGGCACTATGAGACACACATCCACAAAAGGCCAGGGCAGGACCAGCAGGCTGGAGACCAGGGCTCCAGGCCACATGAGCAGTGTGCGGCAGCCTGGGACCAAGGTCCCAGGGCTGCACACGGATGCTGGCCTCCCGAGTGCCCTCCTGTGGAGGGGCGTTTGGGCCATGGAGAAATAAGGAGCTGAGGTTGCAGTTGATAAGATACGTGTGAGCATACTGGGGGGACGACTTCCCAAAGGCCATGGCTGGGCCACAGGGTGCCAGCCCTGCCGCAAACCAGCGCTCAGAGGAAGGGCAGGGAGACCCGGGAAACCCCAGCCAGAGGCCCCCTTGGGGTGAGGCCAGTTGCTTTAGGGGACTCCACAGGGCTGGCCTGATGGGCTATCTGGAAGGTCACTCGACAATCGGGGGGCGGGGCAGGGGTGGCTTCTGAGGAAGGTGTTAAAAAAAAAAAGAAAGAAAATGGCCTGGTCTCATCCCTTCAGCATCTCTGTTCCCAGTGCTCATAGGAGACTTGAAGGACACCACCCACGTCCCCGAGGCTGGCCTCGCCGTCTCTGTGTCCACCAGATGAGGGAGAATCCTTTACAGAGGAGAAGACAGGGGTCAGACCTACCCAAAGGAGGGAGAGGGCAGTGGATAGTTTTTGATGGAGACGGGAGAGGACAGTGGACAGTCCTAGACAGAGGGGGCAGAGAGCAGTGGCTAGCCCTACCCGGAGAAGGGAGAGGACAATGGACAGTCCTACCCAGAGAGGGCAGTGGACAGTCCTACCCAGAGAGAGGAAGGAGCAGGGGCAGGCCAACACAGAGGGCAGGCTAAGCTTTGATAGCTGCCTGTTGGAGCTCTTTGCCTGCTGTGATGTCTGTGTGTCAGGGACGCTGTCTGTCTGCCTGGCCCTCGTGTAACAGACACATCTCTGCCACGGATCCAGTGACTCAGACCCTAAAGGACAGGGTAGGGATGTCCCCGGGGGCTTCAGAGGCTCTGACTCTGCATGGAGTAGAAAGCATCCCCGTAGTCCCGTGCCAGGTTGGTGGTTTCGAACACCTGACCTTGCAGCTAGCAGCCCAGTTTCTGGAGCAGGCCAGTGCAGGGAGGGGAGGGGGAGATCAGG
This sequence comes from Nesogale talazaci, assembly GCA_004026705.1. Classification (NCBI taxonomy): domain Eukaryota; kingdom Metazoa; phylum Chordata; class Mammalia; order Afrosoricida; family Tenrecidae; genus Nesogale; species Nesogale talazaci. Next base: position 4,993 of record PVJH01048592.1, read on the forward strand.
GTGCAGGGAAGGGAAAGGGGCTCACTGCTCACCTCTGTTTGGGATGGCGATGGATGGGCAAGCTGGGGACGCGGCAGTGGCCACAGGGAGGAATTAACGTCACTAAGTGATCACGAAACTGGCAAAATATCTCTGCAGGCGTGTCTTGCCACAAAATAGGTTTTTTTAAAAAAGAAGTCAAGTGATGGGCACAGAAGCAGTTGGAGGACCATCCTTGCTGGGGGGTCACCACCCAGGGCCCCTTCTTGACACCCATCCAGCCCCATCCTGACTACCACCTTCTCAGTCCACAGGTAGGGACAGACAGCTCCGTGTTTCCGTGTGTACTGTTGGACTGTCACCGATGGGCAGACACGCTCTGGTGTGCATGGCAAAAGCCCCGGCTGCTCAGGTCCCTGATTCAAGCCCACCTGCCATACAGCAGAGGAAAGATGTGGCCGTCTGCTCCCACAGTGGTGGCTGCTCAGACGTGGAGCCCACTCGAAGGCAGGGGTTAACGGATGAAGATGGAGGCCCCACTCCACCAGCGCCCTGCAGGACTCAGGCGAGGCCGCCGGCTTCTGCATCGGTGCCAGCCATGGCCACCTGTGTGTGGGAACCCTCCCGGGACCCCGACCAGCCGGCACCACAGCCTGCCCTGTCCAGGCCCTCCGGACGCCGGTTCTGGACAGACCTGAGTCAGGCGTCATTAGCTTCCCAAGGAGGCGAGGGCTATTAAGGGAAAACGCCATCAGTGTGGCCGCCGTGTCCTGGCAGCATCCTGCCTGTTGTAAAAGATCAATTATCGCTGTTTTATGGACAACCCGCCTGCCGCCCGCTGAGCCTCCATCCCCACATCTCCTGCCTCCAGGAAACTTGTCCAAGTTCACAGGGCTGCCCCCGCTCGCCACACCAGCCTCTGAAGCTGGAGCCACACCCCACCACCCCACCACCCTGGACCTAACCCTCTGGGGGAGACTCAGTTAAACATGGTGCTGTCGGGGCCCAGCAGCAGGGCACTCCAGGGGCCAGAGAGGACAGCTCTGTGGGTTTTCAAGGCTGGACCCGTGGGCAGCAGATTGGGCAGCAGATTGTAGCCAGGTGGTTCCAGCTGTCCCTGTATGGGCCACGCAGACTCAGCGAACAGGGAGAGTCTGTGTGGACCGGACACTTGTCCTGCAGAAGCCCTGGGGTCAGAGACGCAAGCCGAGGCCTGGCAGCCTTCTCCACTTGCTTCGTGACAAGCTGAAGGCCGCCCTGCCCACCCATACTGCCCACCACAAAGTTGCTGGCTCGACTGGAGGGCTCAGATTCACAGCAAGAATATCTGCCTGGGCCAGCGGGTGCCAAGCCTTAAACTAAAAGGTCCTCCACTTTCACTTTGCACCCCCCCCCCCAATGCTGCCTCCTCTCTGGGCCCCTCTCTGTGAAAGTCTACCCCCCCCCCCCAGATACTCCAAAGCCCTTGCAGATGAACGAATTCCAAGTCAGAGCAGCTCTGGGTAACGTTTCTGGGACTATGAGCTTCATGCAGTCTACCTCATTTTTCTCCTGAGGTGCTGCTGGGCGGGTTTGAACCACCAACTTTGAGGTTCAAAGACCACGGCACCAGGGTACTTTCTGGAAAACGCAAGCGGGTAGAACCCAGGGGTAAAGGAGGCGGTCCCCTCGGTGAACCTGCGGCTGTGGGAGGACCTGGGTTTGAACCTGCATCTCCTGGGATGCGCGGGCCAAACCCCTCCTTCCCAGCCCCAGCCCCGTGCTGCCTCCCCACTGCCTGGAGCCTGACTTTACGACCTGATCGAACTAGCCCATTATTTAATAAAACTGTCAGCGGGGCTGATTGGTGTGGTCTCAGGGCGCGGTGCGGCTCTCCGGCCTTCCCAGATTCAATAAACCCTGCCGCTGTTCCAAGAAGCCCGAGAATAATGGGAACTCCAGCGGCCCGGTGCGGGCTCGGCCTGCCGGGAGGCGCGCGCGGGACCAGCTGGGGAAAGGCGTAAGGTCTGCGGCAGGAGGTGCAGAGCAGGGTGCATCCCCGAGGGCTTCCTGGAGAAGTCAGCGCTGCTAGGCTGAATCAGCGACCGCCACCCAGCAGGATGGCGGGCGGGGGGCGCGGGGGGGGGCGGTGAGAAAGAGGCTAAGGGGCATGCCCTTGAGATGCTCCACCTCTCGGCATGTCCCCGCCCACAGGAGGAGGAGCGAGCCCTTTGATTGGAGGATGCTGCAGGAGGAGGGCACTGGGCAGGCAGCCACACCCTGTTGGCCACACCCCTTTGGACTGGGAGGGGAAGGGAGCCTTCTGATGGAGGACGCTATGCGGGACCCTGGTGGCGTAGTGGTTACACGTGGAGTGGCTGACCAAAACCACCAGACCGTCCCTCCCTCCGTGGGAGACAGCGGAGGCTGTCCACTCCGGTAAGGACATAGAGGCTCAGAAACCCGCAGGGGCAGTTCTGGGCAGTTCTGCTCCGGCCTGAATGAATCGCCATGAATCAGAACGCCAGGACTTGCTGGCACTGCGTTTGGGGCTTTTGCTTAGCTGATTACATTCCCCCACCCCCACCACCACCACCACCACCCTCCTGGGCCTGTGCGAGCCAGCTGTTCTGAGCCCCAGGTCCGGAGGGGGCAGGAGGTAATCTGTGGAGGCCCTGTGGCCTGGGCAGCAAGCCAGCATCACCCCCACGCAAGTTCAGCTACTCCTCAAGTCTTGAGTTCTCTATGGCGGTCAGGCTCTGCTGGGCTCTGGTCACACCAGGTAGTCAGGAGGCATTCTAGACCTAGCCTCCCTGTCCCCATTCTTAATAGCCTGTACCAAGCCGGGCCCTGAACCCCCTGATGACAGCCACCAAACGCGGCCCCAAAAGGCAGACTCCAAACTTTGTCTGGGGCCCATGCTGAGCCACAGCGGCCCGGAGGACAGAGCGGGGCTGTTTTGGAGGACATCCAAAGTGTCCATCTTCACAGACGCCCATGGGTTTCGCTGCCAGCCACAGTTCAGACCAGAGATCACTCACCTGCAGCCAGGCCTCGGGGCCTGAGGAGGGGGAAGGTTTGGGGCAGACAATGGGAGGCCTGACCATCTGAGCCAAAGTGACAGTATGACAACCGGAAGAGGGTGCCACCAGCCTACCACTGAGCACACAGCAGCGTGCCTTCAAATGAATGAGAGTCTGGGGTACAGAGCAGAAGCCTGCCCACCTCCACCACGAGGCTCTCCAGGCATGCAGAGAAGCCTGCCAAGGCCCAGACTTTATCCAAGGGGCTCAGGACTCTGTTGTCAGACCAGAGTCTCACAAAACGCCCATTTCCAAACCCCCAGGACCTGCAGCTGTCCCCTCGTGGGGGAAGGGGTGGGGGACATAGGATCACATGAGATTGTCCAGATGGGAGAGCACCTGGAGTGTCCACGAGGGCTGAGCCCAGGGAAGCCATGAGGGGGGCACAGGTGAGGTATGGGTGCAGAGACCTCTAGCTGTCAGAAGGGGGTGGGGAAAGACAGGGGCCTCTCTAGAGCTTACTTAGGGGAGGGACCAGCCCCAAGATATCTCCACTTCCAACCCATGGAACCTCTTTGGGAAGCTGCTCTCTAGAACCCCTGATGGGCATTTCTGCCACAGCCATTTGTTAAAACGGCAACTGGAACATGACATAGGTGGGCCTCAGCTCTGCCAGCCTCCCGAGGGGCACAGCAGGGGCCTGGGGGGACACGAGAGACCATCCACATGACCTTGGGGCACAGGACGGGGACCCAGCACCGGGTCCTGACAGCGCCTGCAGTACCAGCAATGACTAAGTGTTTTATGTTGAACATTAAAGGTATTTTACACGGGAGATTTAATACGGAACATTAAGAACCATTGAAATCACTCATATCAATTGAAGATGCGATAATTGAACCCCATAAAGATTACTGAGAAGCTGCTTGGGCTGTGAGGAGAGGCATACATAGAGATCAATTAGCACACCTCCCCCCCCACCACCACCACCTCCAAGGTATCCACACAGCTGCTCCTGGAGGCTCACTGGGCACGAAGACCCTCTGAAGGAGCGGTGGTGGGCGGGGGCCTGAGGTTTCTATGTCTCAGAGGTGAGTCTCAGACAATTCATTGTGAAGGGTGGGAAGAAGGGGCAGGAAGGAACAGATGCCGTGTGATCCCAGCACTTCATTCTAGGCTGAGCCCTGACCCTGGTCACATCCTGAGCCCTGACCATGCATCTCCCCATGGGTATCTCTACCCTATGAATGGAACTGGTCTCTGGCCCGGCCCTTCCTGCTTCACCCTCTCCCATACTACATGGGGGCATAGTCTCAGACCCAATGGGGTCCTCTCCAATCTGGGACCCTGCCCCTTTTGCTCTCTGTCTCTCCTTCCCTGCCCCACCCCCATGATCCACCTCCCCTGTAGACTACTGCCCATCTTCCAGTGCCCAGGATGGAGTCCTGTGTGTGGCCGGGGCCCTGAGGTGGATGGTGTCTGCCAGTCTGAAAAGACTTCCCTTCCCCCACCTCTTCCCACTTCTAAATCTGCCAGATCCCCACAAGCCGAGCCCCAGCCTGGCTGCCGGCACAATACAATACATTTCATTTACAAGCGGGTCTATTGGCCGATTTATAACTGATCTGTCACCCCGAGGAACAGCAGCCCTTCAGGGAACCCCACATACATAACACCCGCCACGTAATTGAATTCAGACTCCTGGCACCTCATTTCCTCCGCAGGCCACTGGGGAGCCACTGGGCCCCACATCCTAAGGCAGGATCAAAAAACTGCCTCCGCAGGAGAGACGTCTGGGGCTCTAAGCAACGGGGATGGGTCCTTCCTCCACTGATGTCCTGGGCCTCGAGAGGAGACTCAGGGGTCCCTGCCACCTCTGCCTCTGTGTGTGGTGCCTCTCCGGGGGAGCGCCCCACCTCCGGCAGCCCAGTTGTGCCTGACTTGTTGCCGTACACCATGGGCATAGCCCTGTCCCTGGTCATCCATTTCCAGATGCTGAGGAGGAGAAGGCTTTGTGCCAGGGGATGGCACCCACACGAATGTGCGTCCGAGCTGTTTGGCTCATCTGTGGCAGAGTGGAAGGAGGGCCTGGCTGCTCGGGTGCAAACAGGACAACCAGAGAAGTCTGTCTGCAAGCAGCTCCCCTGCACCCATGGCCATGCCAGGATGGGAGCAGCAGCATTTGCTGGGAGGTTTAAACATTTCCCAAAGCGGAACACCAAGTCCAGGCAGAGCTGGACTTCAGCAGTGGGTGAACCCAGAGGGAGCCCTGGTGACATAGTGGCTAAGTGTTGAGCTGCTAGCCCCAAGGTCAGCAGTTCTAAACCACCAGCCCGGCCAAGGGAGTCAAATGAGGTTTTCCACTCCGGTAAACAGCTACAATCTTAGAAATCCACAGGGGTTCCTTCCTATAGGTCTCTGTGAGTCAGAATCCACTCGATGGCAGTGTGTTTGATTGGTTTGGTTTGGTTTGTTGGGTTGGGTTGGTTAGTTTGGTTTGGTTGATTAGTTGGTTTGTGGTCAGTTGTATTTGGTTGGGTTAGGTTGGGTTGGATGGGTTGGTCAGTTGGTAGGTTGGTTGGTTGGGTTGGGTTGGGTTGGTTGGTTTGATTGGTTGGGTTGGGTGGGTGGGTGGGTGGTTGATTGGTTTGGTGTGGTTTGGTTTGGTTTGTTGGGTTGGTTTGGTTAGTTGGTTTGGTTGGTTAGTTGGTTTGGGTTTGGTTGTATTTGGTTGGGTTGGGTTGG
>PVJH01048593.1:0-10709 GCA_004026705.1 Nesogale talazaci
GTGGATCTGTTCTTCATCAAAATGAAAATCCCTTTGGTGTCCTTACCGATCCTGCTGCAACCCGAGAAGCCTGGGCCCAGAGGCAGATGGGCGTCTCTCGTTTCCAGGGGCCTCCGGGGACAAAGGACCCTGTTTGGAGGAGGGATCATCGGGTGGAAAGAGTTCTGCACAAACACACAGAGATTACCTGCCCCACCCAACCGGAGGCTCCCACTGGGCGGGGCTTTCTCAGAGAAAGCGAGGGGGCCATCCTCACAGGATGGCAAGAACATGACACTAAGCTGCTGCCCGCTGAGAAGTGTGGGCTCAGCGGGTTCCCAGACAGCAGGAGCAGGGCAGGAGGCACATGACCAGCCAGAGTGGGTCCCCCCGGCCCTTCCTTTACCACAGAAGCGGAACATGAAACTCAAGCTCAAACTCACCGACATCGGTCCAATCCCACTCACAGGGACCCTGTCCGGCAGGGCGGTGCTGCCCTGTGGATTTCTGAGACTGCATTTTTATAGGAACTCACAGCCTCCTCTTTCTCCCTCGGAGTCACTGGGGGGGTTCGAACTACTGACCTGTAGTTCAAAGCTCAGCGTGTAACCCCTGATGGCCAGCAGGGCTCCACAGGGGCAGCACGTTGCTGCTTTTAGGTTCGGATCCATGGCTATCCTAGGGACAACAGATTGAAACACTGCCCCAGTCCTGCACCCGTCTCTCCACCATTCTTAGGTCGGAGCCTACTGTGGCAGCCAGTGTGGCAATCCATCTCGCCAAGGGTCTTCCTCTTTGATGCTGCCCCTCTGCTTTACCCAGCACCACGTCCTTCTCCAGGGACGGCTCTCTCTCCACACACATCCAAGGCATGTGGGATGCAGTCTTGTCGTCCTTGCCTCAGAAACACTGACTGTTCTTCCAAGACAGGTTTCTGGGGCTGAGCCCCGGTGGCGTAGTGGTTGTGCGCAGGACTTTGGCCCACTGGGTTGGAGGTTCAAATCCAGCAGCAAGGCTGGACCTCCTACTCCCACCACCAGAGGGCAGTGATGCCCCGAAAACAGAAAAAAAAAAGATTTGTGTGTTCTTTTGCCAATCTACGGTATCTTCGATATTCTTCTCCAGCACCATCACTCAAATGCCTGCATTCTTCTTATTCTTTTAATTAAAAATTTATTTTATTGCGGGGGGGTTCTTACAGCTCTTACAACAATCCACACATCAATTGTATCAAGCATATTTGTGCCTATGTTGCCATCATTATTTTCTAAACATTTATTTCCTATTCAAGCCCTGGATATCAGCTCCTCTTTTTACCAGCCCCCCCACCCCATCCTCATGACCCCTTGGTAAATTATAAATTCTTCTTTTGTTGGTGGGGGGGCATCACTGTTCTCTGGTGGTGGGAGTAGGAGGCTCAGCCTTTGCTCCTGCTGGAATTGAAGCTCCATCCCGGTGGGCCGCAGTCCCGCATGCAACCACTACGCCACCGAGACTCAGCTGGTCTATTATAAATTCTTATTACAGTCATGTCTTACGCTGACAGCTGTCTCCTCTCCCCCATGATTTCTGTTGTTCATCCCCCTGAGGTTATGTGCTGATCATTGTGATCAGTTCTCCCTTCCTCCCTTCCTCTTCTTAATTTCCTCCTCCATTCCTGGTCTTGCTACTCTCATTCCTGTTCCCGGATTCCATCTGTTGTGAGTCTCTTCTCTCTTACCATGTACCAGTGTACATGCTCTGGTCATGATAGTGGGGGGTGAGGTAGCTTCAAGGAGCCGGAGAAATACTGTGTGTTTCATCTGTGCTTTTCTGCGCCCTGGTTAACTCGTCTTGAGCCTCCCTTACTCAATGTCCCACTTTCACATGCAAAGGAGGCGATGGAACACACCGTGGCTTGAGTCGGGGAAAGGCTAGTGAGTGGCAGTCAGAGTGCTCTGTGCACACACATGGAGTTCTGCGCCCAGCAGACACCGACGGATTCCAAGCCACTCTCTGCCCCCAGGAAACGATCAGCAAGTTCAGTGAGAACGACAGTAGAGGGCGGTATTAAATATTAACAAAACACAAACAAACAAAAAAAATCATTAAGTGTTCAAACAAGCTCTGAGCAGGGAGGTGACTGCTGCGGGCCAGATGCCCTGGCAGTTTTAGTTTTAGGTGGCCTTAGAGTCTGAACCAACTCTGTACGTCTTTGTTAGCTAACTACCACACACACACACACACACACACACACACACACACGGCTATGCAAGCTCACTGCAGAGAGCACTCGGAAATAAAGCCACACTTGGCTGAACAACCTCGAATGAGTACGATTATCATAGCTCTAACCATAAGGTGATGGAATGGTGCCAAAATGAGAGACGCTGAGTTGGTTTAAAAAAAAAAAGCAGCCAACGCCAACGTTTGATTCCACAGTCCCTTCTCTCAATCCCTAGCAGGCGATTCTGTCCTTCCATGGCTACTCTTGGCACCTGGCAAACTCCCCCCAGGCCGGCTAGCTGTTGAGTTTCAATCCTTGCCGTAAAGCTCCGGGATACATGTCAGCCCCTCAGTTACTCCGGTTCAATCTCGGCACCCCGAAGCCCTACTCGCCTTCTCCCCTGCATTTTTCTCCAGTGAACTCACCCACCATGTGGTACCACCACGATGCTTTATTCACTTACTGACCGTCTCCCAGTGCGAGCTTCACGAGCACGGCGTGAGCCCTTGTTGCTATACAAGAGGGGCCAACGCGAAAGTAAAGAGTGCTGCGAGGTGTCATCCAGTCGGTTCCGACCCATAGCGGCCCCACGTACAACCCAGAGAAGCACTGCCTGGTCCCGCACCCTCCTCATGGGCTCACGTGTGAGCCCAGGGTGGCCGTCACTGCGTCAATCCGTCTCCTTGAACTTAAGAATTACCAATAGATATCTGCGGAATACATGAAGGGCAGGGACACACGAAGGACCCAAATCGACCTTACCTATTGGTTTGCTGCAAGACGCAGACTGCCAAACGTACAGACAGATATGCAACATTAAGAAGGTCCCTCCCGTGGGTGAAGGGACACATGGGACAGTGGACGATATGACTTATCAAAGACAATGTGTGAATTATAGGGGTTCATGGAGAGGGAGTGGGGAGGGAGGGGAGGTATGGGGAGCTGATAGCCGGAGCCTAAGTGGAGGGAGGATGTTTCGAGGATGATGGCAACCAATGTGCAAATGTGGTCTGCACACAATTGATGTATGTATTGATCGTGATAAGGGCTGCATGAGCCTCCCAATAAAATGATTCAACAAATAAATACAGAATCACACACACACACAAAGAAGATCCCTCATGCCCCTCACAGAAGGGTCATGAGGAAGGGATGAGCCAACTAAGGAGTGTAATAGCACTGATGAATAATGCAATATTCCTCTGGTTCTTTAAGGCTTCCACCCCACCACCCTCCACTATCATGTGCACTATCAAGAGCCGTCGTGCCTTGCACTTCAGGCTAGACTGGAGTATGTACACAGGCCCAGATAAGAGCTCCAGACACATGGACTCCAGGGCAGATAAGCCCTCAGGAACAGAGAAGAAAGTAGAGATACCAGGAAGGTGGGGGAAGGTGAGGCAGAGAGAGAAAGGAGAAACTGAAAGCAAAGGTTGACACCTAAAGGCACACACACCTCATACCCAAGGGAGATGAACCATAGAAGTGCAGGTGACGGGAGACAGCCGTCAGTGTAAGATCTGAAAATAGTAATTTACCAAGGGCTCACAAGGAGGAAGGGCAAAAAGAGGAGCTGATAGCAAGGGCTCAGATGGAGACTAGATGTTTAACAATGATGGCGACGTGCACAGTTGTGCTCGATGTATGTATTGTTATAACACCTGTAAAATTGATACCGTTGGTGTAGGAATTGCTATAAAAACGGCAAAAGCCCCCAATAAAGTGACCCCCCTCCCAAAAGGAAGATCCCTGTGTAAAGCTGCCACCCACACCTCCATGCGCTTCTCCTTCCCCATCTCCCAAGCCAGGGCCCTAAGCACCAATACTCCAAGAGTGGAAGGCAGGGGCTGCCACCGACTCCCCTGGCATCCACTCTCCCTTTTTCCTTCCCAAGAGACTCCTTGTACTCTAGGGATGCCTGGGTGCGTCCCGCTACAATTTAGACAGCATCTTCTGGTCTCCCTTCTAGGCTAAGATCTAGCCACTGAAAATCCCTGTTAGAGCTGTAGAACCCTTGCAACGGCGTCTTCAGGGGGAGAGCTGGTCGTCCCGTCCTCATTTCTGCTGGCCCCTACAGGAATCGGAAGCTGGAGCGCCAAGGGCCGGCATGGGCAGATGGGAGCGGGCAGATAGTTCCCGCAAGCGAGTTGCCCGAGCAGGAAGAGGAGAAAGTCGGGGGGCCCTGCTGGCCTTGGCGACGATGTCCTACCGACCCAGAAGGCCTATTTGTGTTCTTGCTGGGTGCCCCTGGGCCAGTCCTCTGTACCACAGCAGCAAACAGGGCTCAGTCCTGCGGGAGCCATTGGGGCAGCCTCTGTGTCAATCCCACTCTTTTTCACAGACCCTCTCTCTACCTTACCAAGCATCAAGCCTCTTCCCAGGGACTCTGTGGGGGTCTCGTCCAGCGAGACCCTCACGTGGGAACCTTAGGGAGCGACGAACCTGGATGAAGAAAAGACACAGAGACGTGGAGCAAGACAAGTGATCAAGCTCGTTTATTCAAGGCTCAGCCAGCAGTATATATCTCCGAGCATGAGAGGGAGTAGAAGGCCCACATTCCATTCCAAATATGGTGTGCTTTTAAACCAATGAACGTTCGGTGTAACACCTAATGGCAGTAAAGGTCCGTTCCTTCAGGCTATCAGGGAATTGCAGCCGCCAGGGGTCTCAGGGCGGCTGATGCAATCAGGAAACTGCTAAGTTTGGCTACGTCCATAATCCTGGCCCGCGCGCGCGGCCACCAGCCCCCAACAGGACTGGTCTCTCCTGACAACATGCCCACCGTCTGTGCGACAGTCTTGCCCTCTCCTGCGAAGGAGTATTCCAGCTGTCTTTCTTCCGAGGCAGGTTTGCTTGTGCACCTGGCAGCCCAGTCTTTTCTGTATTCTCTAGCAGCACCACAAGTCCAATGCTTCGGTTCATCTTTATTCACTGCCCAACTTTCATGAGGCTTTTGAAAAATATCTTGGTTTCGGCCCGTCACTCCTTAGTCTGCAATGTGCCCTCTTTGCTCTTTGACTCTTTAGAGAGGGCACGTACGGCAGATTCACCTGGTCCAAGGTGTCCTTTGATGTTCTTTGGGGCGCTGATTCTGGACCCAAGTAAGAGGAAGTCCTTGACAACTGTTGTTTATTGGTCCAGTTGTGAGGATTATTTTGTCGCCTTTTTTAAAAAAAATGATTTCATTGAGGGCTCTTCCAGCTCTCATAACATTCCATACAACATTTGTATCAAGCATATTTGTGTACATGTTGCCATCCTCATTTCCAAATATTTTCTACTCAAGTCCTTGATATAAGTTGCTTTCCCCCCCCCTCCTTTTTTTAAAATAAATCATTTTAATGGGGGCTCATACAACTCCCAACATGATCAATACATATGTCAATTGTATGCAGACCCCATTTGCACACTTGTTGCCATCATCATTCTCAAAATATCCTCCCTCTACTTAGGCCTCTAGTACCAGTCCCCATATTTCCCCTTCCTTCCCATGTCCCCTCCCCCATTAACCCTTAATAATTTACAGATTGTTATTATTTTCCTTTTCTTACATCGTCTGATGTATCCCTTCACCCACTTCTCTGTTGTCTGAACCCCAGGGAGGAGATTATATGTAGATCCCTGAAATTGGTTCCCCCCTTCGATTCCACCACTCCCACCACTGGTCTTGAAGGGGTCATCTATTCTGAATTCCCCATTTTTCCATCTTCTTATATGAAGATGTAATCCATAGTGAAGCCTGTAGTCTTTGATCTTCAAGTCTCCTTGGAATTCAGAAAGCAAGGCTGTATCACCTACATGCGGGGTGATGTTAAAGGGGCCTTCCTACAGCTTTGAGGCCACATTTTTCCTCACCCCGTCAAGCATCTTGGATGGCTTGCTCAGCATACCCATTAAATATGTACAGGGAAAGGCTATGACTGACACACACACATACACACACACACATCTCCTGATTTTAAACCAATCTGGCTGAATGGCTGGCTCTTGGTTCCCTTACAGGTTTCAAATGACCACACCTACACGTTCTGCAATTCCTACTCTTTGCAGGCAGTTCAGAGTTTGTTAGGGCCCACGCAGTGGAATGTCTTTGCAGAGTCAATAAAAGACTGGTAAACATCTCCGGGGCCTTCTCTGCTTCCACTCAAGCTCCCTATGACATCGGCAACGGCACCCCACGCCATCCCACGTCTCCCTCTGAATGAGGCTGGATTTTCTGACAGCGCTCCGCCAGTGCATGGCTGCAGCAGTGCTGAATTCCTGTCAACAAAAGTTTGCTTGTGTGTGCTGTTACCAACGTTTTTCCCTACGTGCTTTTGGGTGGCTCTTCTTTGGAATGGGCCTGAATGTGGATTTCTTCCACTTGCCGGGACAACAGTGAGTGCTCCCAGAGCTGCACTGGTGGGTTGAGACATCTCCCAACTCCACTGTGTCCAGCGTGCCACCCCAGGGACTTGGGTGAAGCGCAAGAACCTGCATGGTATGGGACACCCTTCAGCGACTGACTCTGAAGATGAGTGAGCCCTGAGTCACTCCCTTTGAGGAGCACAGATCTTGGGTGTCCTTGGAAATCTGACCAACGGAGAAAGCCGCCGTGGCTGTGAGATTCAAGGAGCGCTGCAGGTTAGGGGAGGTCTGGCCGCCCCCAGGGGTATTCAAGTATCGGGAACTGGGGCAGGTGGGGGGTAGAATCAGAAGGGCAGGAGGCACGTCAAGAGAGAATCAAAGTGGGCTGAGCTCCGGTGGTGTAGTGGTTGTGCACGGGACTGCGGCCCACTGGGGTGGAGGTTCAATTCCAGCAGTGGGGCTGGGCCTCCTACTCCCACCGCCAGAGAGCAGTGATGCCCAAAACAAAAACAAACAAACAAAAAAGAGAATCGAAGCGCATGGCTTTGGAAGAAGCAAAGACACAGCCCAGACCCACGTGCAGAGAGAGTGGGACAGAGGGCAATCTTATAAAAGGGCTATAGAGAAACGAAGCTGTGAGGTTGGGCCAGGCCATTTGGAGGCAGTGGGCACCGTGGGCATCTTCTCGGGATCCCAATGACTTCCCCACCAAAAACCCCAAACGTCTGGCAGAAGTGGCCATGGCAGGTCTAAGTTTCGCGGGAGAACCTACCCTCCCTGCCACCAATGACTTACTTCAGAGGGCAAGCCCGGGTGGCTGCTGGGGAGAATCCTGTGTCCTGAGGACGGATCAGCCTCAAGTGGAATGTTTACCGAAGAATGCTGAAACGCCTCCCGCTCCCGCTCCTTGGAGAGTTGTGCTTCAATAAAGCCTCTTTCTCTGCAGCCAGTTTGGGTCGGGATTTTTGTTCCTTGTCGTCAAAAACAGGCTGAGAAGCAGAGAGAGGTTTGCAAAGAGGTTGCCTGGCCACGGGGGTTCGGCAGCTACAAGCACTGCCTCCTTGGCCTCAAGACAAAACTTGCCTGTCAACCGAGAGTCTATTTCAAATACAACTGAAAAAACAGATTGTCCGCTCTCACTGGATCTCTCGACTTGGGGACCACTCTCTTTCTTTTTTTCAAATGGGGAGAAAAGTCCCCGATCATGCCCGAAGATATCAATCATGGATATTTACTTTAGCTGCAACTATATCCATGAATGCGGTGGTAGCATACAGGGGGCAAAGTTCTGAGAGCTTCCCAGACATAACCAAACACCTTGAGGGGACGAGAGGCTGGCCTAGTGGCTCTGGACCAGCGTCTCGGGAGACAGCTAGGCCCATGGGCATGACACAGGTCACGAAGACCACATTCAACATGTTGGCTTGGTGAGCCGAGACTGGCGAAGTCAGCCGTCTGAGGCTCGTCCAGAGGATAGAAGAGAGAATGAAGATTTAAAAAAAAAAAAAAAAAAGACACATGGAAACAGCGAGGCCAATGATCTGGAAGACCATACAAATCCCAGTCTCCAAATCCTGGGTTGAGAAGAACCAGTAGGGACCTGGCTGCCCTGACCAACTATCCTGCAAAGAATCCTATTAGAAGGGCCTGCAGAGGGTGGGAGAAAACTGTGGAACCAAACCGACAACCACCAAAAAAAAAAAAAAGACCACACTTACTGGTCAGATAGGACTGGAGAGACTCCAGGACTCGGGTCCTGACCCTTCGCTCATGTGAGAGGATTCAAGCGTCCGGCACAAAGGGCAGCATGTACTGAGGGGCAAAGTTCAGAGGGCTGGGAAAGGAGGTGGAATGGAAATAGGAAACACCAGGAGGAAGTGGGGTAAGGGAGGATACGCTGAAGGAGTCCAACACATGAGGTGAACCAGACTATACCTTAACTGAATGTAACATTATGATTATCATCTGTTCTGGAAGCCTTCACAATTCACAGTAAAAAGGTTGGGAGGGGCAGTCTCTGATTACGGATCAGAGGCAGCTCCAGTACAGGGGACACTCAGCGTCCAGCTGGCCCCACCCTTCCCAACCTCAGGACAGCCGAGGCTGAGCCTATAGAAGTTGCACAACCGACAACACGTGAAGGTGCCAACCCAAGGCTTGTCCGTGCCTCCCTTCCAACTCAGACTCAACTGCCCTCTCCCCTCAAGTTTATCCAGGTTGGCCCCCTGACCTCAAGGCCACAGAGTCCAGCTCAGGCTCCATTTAAGCTGAGGTATAAGAGCTTCCTGGACTTGAGCAGTGTTTAAGCTACTGGACTTAGAGTAGATCTCTTGGGGGTTGGGGAGGGGAAGGCACACACAAAGCCCAACATGGAGCATGTGTGCCTCTGTGACTCCAGCCGCCTCCCACGGGAGAACGACCAGGCCTTCCACTCTCATAAAGAGTTTACAATCTCAAAAACCCACCAGGGCGGGCTGTTGCCTCCCGTCCTGGAGGGCCCCTGTGATTCAACAGCCGTGAGAATGCTGTCATATGCCAACGATCACGAAGCTGGTAGAGGTCCAAGCCACGCTTCCTCCTTCTTTGGGTCACTATGGGTTAGTGATTTTAAAAGGGGTCTTAAATTGTGTGGGCACACTAGCGTCCCAGTCCATTGAACCAAGATGGATTTAAGGAAAAGGTGCCGTGAAGGGTAACAGAGGAAAGAAGGGCTGGCCTCTCCCAGGACAGCACTTATTCACTGAGCGACCAAAGACAGGTCAACAGACACCTCTGTGTCTGTTTCCCAGTCTGTCAAACTCCAAACTCACTACCACTGCGACGGTTCTGACGCACAGGGACCCTCGAAAAAGGGTAGAACTGTCCCCCTGTGGGTGTCCAAGTCGGTAAATTTCTTCATGTTGCTCCCACAGAGAAACTGGTGGGTCTGAACCATTGACCTTGGGATTAGCAGCTGGACGCATCGCCCACTGTGCCTGCGAGGCTCCTTTTCTTAGCCTGTAGGACAGGGGATGTATCTGCTTTACGAATCTCTCAAGCTTGTCTTAAAGGGAAAACCCAAATAGCCTGCGCTGAGTGTTCTGTGGGAGTGGTGTTTATGTGTTGGGCTGTTAACCGCAAGGTCAGCAGTTCGAAGCCACCAGCTGCTGTGCAGGAGAGAAAGGGGCTTTTCTACTTCTAGAAAGAGTAAGTCTTGGAAACCCACAATTCTACCTTGTCCTACGGGGTTGCCAAGAGGCAGAACCCACTTACGGGGTAGAGGGTGGGGGTGGGGGGGTTTGGAAACTCCAGAGCGGGCGCGCCTGTGTCCTAGAGGGCTGTCCCGGGTGGGAGTGTCACCCGACGCCTGGCGTTGGGTTTGGGTTTGGGGAGTTCGCATTGTGACGTTCCCCACAGTGTCCAGCAGACCCTCGAGAAGCGGTTGCTGAGCGAATGGCTGTGAGGGCACGGCCGGCGGAGAAGAAGGGCACTGAAGAAGGAAGACGCCGGGAGAACCGAGGCGTTTGCGTCAGGGAGCCGGTGGAGACTAGCTGCCTGAAGAACAAGCAGGTCGATCTTGGAAGGCGTCCGGCCAGAATGCTCCTTCGAGGCAGCGGAGTCCACTGAGAGGCGCGGAGTAAGCGGCAGCAGCGGTAGTTTACGAATGGGGACCTAAGCGGCCATACAGGGCACACGGAGGTATGGCTGGGGGCAGTTCCACATACGCACTGATATGTGCTACGTGTACAAGGGGAGGCATTTCATTGTCTTTATTTCCACTTTTTCATGAAATTCTAAAAGCCCCTCCCATCTCTCTCTCTCTCTCTCTCTCTCTCTCTCTCTCTCTCTCTCTCTCTATATATATATATATATATATATATATATATATATATATCACAGAGAACACAGTTGAGACCATTATAGACACTTCTTACCCATAACCCAACACCTCTTGGGTCTGAGATGCTGGGACTGATGGCTAAAAACTAACGCCTCAGGGGCAGCGAGCGAGGTCAGTTGGGCCAGCAGTTCATCGAGACAGTGGCCTCTATCTTCCTGTAGACGCCTGGGTGTTCTACTCCCATAAGCCTTTACCGTCTCGGGGACTCACTGTGAATCAGCAGGCTGGCTATGTACAATATAATTACTGACCTCTCCCCGTTCAGCGCAAACTTGGAAATCCAGGACTCAAGGACTG
>PVJH01048594.1:0-10719 GCA_004026705.1 Nesogale talazaci
CAATGGCAGCAGAACTCAGAGCCTGAGGCAGACAGGGGCCCTGGCATGTACCACCCATAGGAGTTTCATCTCCAAGTACCTTGTGGAGATGGTCACTCTTTGTGCACAGCTTCTGCACCAAGGGGCTGCCCAGCTTCAGAGAGACAGACACAGCAGGCAGAGGGAGGACATCCTGGGCCCTGACAGTGCAGATCATATCCCAGGGCCAGGCCTCCCAGATGCAGTCCCGCCACCTCCCCTCTGAGCCCCCTGTAGTATGCGAGTCCCTCAGAGGGCACAGATCCACTCCAACCCCCATGTCTCGCCCTTTCTACAGCACTTGGAGTCTCCCCCAGAAACACTGAGCATACCTGAACGGCCCCCCGCACGTCAGCCTGTCGGAAGTGGGTGCACAAGACAGCACAAGCAAGTCAGCGATACTGGACACAGAGTCACATGCTGACCCAGAAGTGAATGACCAGGGATGTGGTATGTGGGAGAGCACCAGGCCACACACAGACACAAGCGCACAGAGTATTAGGCGTGTGACACTGGTCGTGCATTTCAACAAAGTCCAGGCTCAGCTACCCTCCGAGATTGCCCTCCGCCTGGAGAAATGGGGCTGGCAGCACAGTCTCACCACAGCCCCAGGTCCTCAGCGCTGACTTCCATTGTGATTCAGACAGCCATGGTGACGCAGCACGGCAGACCCCGCTGGATGCCGGGCCCAGGGGCGGTCCCAAGGCTGGCAGGACCTTCACCCTCACCGTAGGTGATACATATTTATGAAGGCATGGGTGAAGGAACGTGAAGCAAAATGCGGACTTCCATGCAGGGTGCCTCTCAGGGGCTCCAGCACTGGTAGAGAAGTGCCATCTCTGGGGCCGACATAGGTGGGATGTGCCCAATGGAGCTGGGGCAGGGGGAGCCAAGCGGCCTCCCTCTTTAGAGGCGAAGAAGACACATGGAGCCTCGGAGAACTTGTAATCTAATGCACACACACAGAGATACACACAGACACACACACAGATAAACACACACACCACCACCACCACCACTACCACCACCCCTAGAGCCCGGGTGTGTGTCCAGGCAGGGTAGCTGGGGTGGGCCAGGCAGAGGGGCATCTTTCCAGCTTGGCTTGCTGTTGGCACACCGGTATCACAGCCCATTACGTCCAGGCAAGGACCTCAGTGCTCCGGATGGCACTGGCCAGGGCCACCGTGGCGAGCGGAGGAGGCCTGAGAGGTTTCTAAATGAAGGTGCCTGTGGGGAAACCCTATTAAGAAGCTCATCTTGCAGGGCTGTGCTGCTAATGACCCTGGCCTCCCTCTTCCCGGACCAGAGCTTGTCTCCCTGGGGCTTGAAAGGAGGCCATCTGGGCTCTAGTCTGGCTGCTCCGACACCAGCCAACTGCTTCAGAGAGAGCAGAGTCCCTGCATGTAGCTCCCACGCACCCCTCACCCCACCCGCGCAGACATGCCCGCATACATGCACACTCACACATGTCCACACGCACGCACACTCAGACACACACAGGTCCGTGCTCCCCTCTGGGGCCCTGACACCTTCCATTTCAGCACCTCAGGATGAGGGGGCAAGGAGAGTCCCCAGAGCTGGACCAGCAGCCCAAAAGGAGAGGGAACTAGGTCCCGGATAGCTCTTTTGTCGGAGAAGTCAAATTAAACACATTTTTCTCAACCTTCCGATCCTGCAGATTTCTCTTCGTCTCAACTCCCCTCAGCTTATAAAGTGGCTCATCTCAGCCGCTCAAACTGACAAAGGCGGTGAAACTGTTGAAAGGTTCAAAATGTCCCTGGGGGTCCCAGGCATGATGGAATTTACATGTAGGTGTAAAATTATCAGGGAAAAAAAGGTCTGTGAAAGGAGAGGAGCAGTGAAGAATCCAGGGAGCAGAGGGGGCCTGTGGGAGGGGCGGGAAGGTAGGCCAAGCTTCAGAGACAGCAATGGCAGTGCCCGCAGCCCCCACCCGCCCTGCTGGGGACTGCCCGGGCTGGGAGGGCTGAGGCGGCACTTCCTGCTCATTTCTTCCTTGGGAGTCGTGATGCTGGCTGATGCCCAGCCTTGGATCAGGCCTCACTGATGTGACCTCCCCTGGGACAGACTCTGGGGCACCTATCAGCTGCGGGGAAGGTGCACATCTCTGTGACACCAGACTGCCCACCTTCACGGTTCCTCTCAGCCTTCCTGTTGGCTGAGGCTTGGCCCCTTGTCTCCTCGGGGTCCTATGCACGCCCCTTCTGTGGGCTTGTGGGCCTCAGCCCCAGTCCTCACAGGACCCTCTCCCGGACTCCTCTCAATGTTACCCTTACGCTGTGAAGCCCACCGTGCCTACAAGCCCCATGACCCCAGGTCACCTTCAGTGACCTCCCATGGGTGACGTCCCTGCCTGTGCCCAGGGTCCCTAGTCAGTAACACCTCTGCTTGCCTAGGACCCCCTTACGACCCACTGGTCATCATTTCTGAATGGTGAGGCCTGTGGGGGCCATTGTATAAAACTTCTTTGGGGAGTTTTGACTCCCCCAGGGTTCAAGATCACTGATTCAGGCAGTTTTTCTCTCTCTAACTCAGAACATCTTCTCTCTCCACCTGAACTTGCATGCTGCCTCAACGTAAAGCACCCCACATATTCATGAAGACCCAGGAGCCGGACCTGCACAGGTGCAGAGAGGTTGGGTGGGTAGTCAAGTCTCCTGCTGGCCCAGATTTTTGGGCTGAGGATATCACCTGCCATCTTCACTCCAGAATAATATTCCCATAACAACCGGAGCCAGCTGGTGTGCTTTCAAGGCAGGGGAAGCAATACACACTGTCAACTGACTTTGGGAACATTCCCATATCCCATCGGATTTCCATACATTCTGAGAAGTGGGCAGCATTCCATGGCTGTCCATGGAAAAGGACTTGCCTAAGACCACACAGCAAGTCCACAGTCAAGGAGGACCAAACCTGGCTCCTCCCATTAAGTTTGGCTTCTTATACCTGGGCATCCCTTCATCCTCCTGCCTTCATCACATCTTCATCTCAGTTCACCCCTCTCCTTCCCCAGAGCCTGACCACCCCAGAGACAAAGCCTCCGTGAGAGCCATGTGACTCCTGGAGAGTGCAATGTGTTGGACCCCCCCCCCCAGGAGACGTCGGCAGTGGTGAGCAAAAGCCAGCCTGGGCACCACTGAGTCAGGAAGTGAGGGCGGGGGGACAGCTGGGCTATGTTCAGAGCCTCATGCCCTGAGTCCAAATCCAAGATAACAAGACAGCGTCTTCTGGGAGCTTCCTGGGCTATGTGATAGGAGAGCATGTCAGACCCTCAGGGAGAGCTCAGAATCCAAGAATACCCAGCTCTAATGGTAACCGACTCCTGATAGAATCCAGCTGCCCAGGGTCTGTGCGCACACTGGAGCCCATCCAAGGGCACCCATGGGAGACTTTGCTGCCCTGAGGCATCCCCAGGACAGAGAAGGGCTCATACAGGCCAGGCTTCCTCTGGCAATCCGCCACCCCCGCCCTGCTGCTTGCCCCCACTCAACCTCGGCTGATGCAATCATTCAGGCTCCATGGCACACAGAGGGTGTGCTTGCCAAAAGCCAACTCTTGTCCTCCCTGGCATAGAGAGACTTCAGCGGCAGGGAGCCTCCTCCAAGAACCCACCCAGTCATCAACCTTAGCAGGGAAGGATGTGGGAAATGGATACAGACAAAGCTGTGATTTCTCATTAATCCACTGAATTCTGAGCATACAACTTGAAGTTGGGGCAGATGGGACATTTTCCTCATAATTAACAATTTCCTAGGGACAAAGGCATGATGGGGTCGGGGGCGCTGGTGGGGTCGGTGGGGTGCTGTGGTTCTGCCTAATATATCCAACCCATATGTGTACAAAGGATGCTGGGACAACAGGCCTTGGGCCAGGAAGCCCTCCAGAAAGCCAATATGAACTGCTGTGTGTCCTGCTGCCCAGGGTCTCCCCACAGCGCCCTGGGCTCTCCCGCTCCAGCTCCGTCCTCCACCGCTGTCTTCCTAGCAACAGAGCAGTCCCGGGCCATGACTGTTCTTAATTGGTCTCCAGATGCCTGGGCACACCCTGACTCATGACTGGTCACCATGGCTCTGACAGGAAAGGGTTTATCAGATGCAAAATGAACATCAAGATAAATGGTTCTCTATCATGAAAGTCTGTCCTCCCAGAAACAACACGGACAAGCAGGTTATTCCTGCCCAAACCCCAGAGTCAACATTCCTAAATGCCCAGAGCCAAGGATCCAGAAGAGAAAACACATCAGATCTGTATAGCTGCATGAATCTCAGAACCACCCGGGCTTGGCCCGGCCGAGCCTGGAGGCACCAATCCTCTGGGACAGATTGGGAAAGAACAGCCTCTCTGGAGTCCTACTGGGATCTCACTGCTTCCCACCCAGGGCTCCCTGACACCATCACACCTGGAGTTCTGACCTCAAAGAGTTGGTTATACAGGGTGGTCACCCTAGAACTTCTGTGCAGGGCTGTAGGGGGGCACCTGAGAACAGAGTCAGCATTCCAAGGTGGGCTGGTATTTTCCCAGGAAGACACACCCCCAGAAACCAGTCACAAGCCCTCCCAACACCCATTTCCCACCCCTCACTGAAAGATTCAAGTTTTTCAAAATCCCCTTGTCACTACCCGCTGGCCTTCCTGGGTTAGGCCTGGCTAAGTCAGCTGGGCTGGTGAGCAGCAGAGTCAAGGGCAAAGAACTTGACAGTTCCTGAGACAGGGATAAAGGGGGTGTTTTTTGTCCTTCTAGGACACCCAGCTAAGCCAGGTCTAAGGCATGGACCTATGATGCCCCTGTCTTAATACCTCCAGCTCTCAGAAGCCCCATCCAATGAGATGGCAGGTGGTACCTTGGACTTCTTCCAC
Source organism: Nesogale talazaci (assembly GCA_004026705.1). NCBI lineage: Eukaryota > Metazoa > Chordata > Mammalia > Afrosoricida > Tenrecidae > Nesogale > Nesogale talazaci. The sequence goes on from PVJH01048594.1 coordinate 4,893, forward strand.
TCCCCAAGATACTGGCAGCAAGCTATGTGCTAAATCAGTCCATGCCCATGGGATCCCCAATTAGGAAGGTTCACCAGAACTCAGAGGAGCTTTGGGATGGGTAAGGTGAATGGAAAGCAATGATTTGGATTTACATCTCTATCCCCACAGCCCTCCCTGGAAAACCACAGGAGGGGACTGACAAGCAGCACAAACCTCTATTGCGACACCCCCCCCCCGACACACACACACACACACACACAAAAAGGGAGAAAATTCCAATTAGCCCAAAGAAATAAGCGCCTGTTCCCAGAGTCCCAATTAAATCAGAACCAATCAATGCCTGCTCCAGTTCCTGTCGTTCTGCTCAGGAAATAATGAGAAAAATGCAAGTGCCCTAGCCAGCCAGTGTGGCAAGGCAGCCCTTTGAAGCCTGGAGATCTCACCAGCGTGACTCTCAAAAGGGTGCCTGGCCACTGCCACACCTGTGCCTTTAAGAACGCAGCCTGGTGCTGTGGTTCCCCACTCAGATCCCAACAAATGCCCAAGGGGCTCCCCCAGCCCCACCGCCAGCCAGCAGGACAAAGAAGCATGGTGGGACCAGGCGGGCGGCCTTTAAAACTGTCGGCATTGATTCATCACTTGGTCTGGCATTCTCCCGTCTGTTTCCACACCATCCATCATGGGCACCATAACCAAGAAATCCAATAAAGACACAAAGGCTCAGTGCGCCACACTCAGCGGGCCTCAAACAGGCAGCGTGAGAGCCGCAGCCCAGGCAATTAGCCGCCACGTCCAAAGGATCGCAGAACGGATGGGCACGAGGGATCCCAAGCAGGGTGTTTTATCAGCAGTTATTTAGAGACAGAGGAAGTGGGAAGCATGGGCTGGTCTGGGGCTTGAGCCCGGGGATGCGACGAGGGAGCCAGGCGGAAAGGTGCTCACAAAGAAGACGGAGTTCCTACATTCCTGCACCCCAAGCTCACCTCACAGGACAGTTGACCACCCTAATGTCATATTATGGTCAAGAGAGCCATGTGGGGAGGCTCACCCCTAAAAGAATCAGAGCCTTTGAAAGCCAAAAGCAAATTTTAAGATGAAAAACAGGCTTCTCTTCCCAAGCCCTGGGCTCTCCCCGGATTGTGCTACCAGTTGACCACATTGATTACCACATGTCGGACATGTCTTCTCTAGGGTAGAGGAGAACCAGACACCCGGGATCCTGGGACCCCGAGCTGGAAAGCTTGTGCCATTCTACAGTGTGCAGCAGTGCAGGGTCGACACAACACCGGGTGCAGTCCCTCTCCCAGTCCGAGAGCATCATGTTTGTCTAGGATGCATGTACTGCAAAGCCAGGCCACATCCTTGCCCCAGGGCCTGGCATCCAGCCCCTGGAGAAAGGCAGCCAAGCCAGAGGGCTTTGAGCTAATGAGCCACATGGGTTCAGTACCAAGTTTTGTGCTGTGGGAGCTGGACTGAAAAGAACAAAATATATTTCCCAAATGCTGTCATGCTCAATTACCAGTGAGTGAATTGTCCATGGCAACCCAAATGCCCCAGGCCCTAGAGGTTCGGGGCTGGACACAGGATGCTGAGCGCATATGTGTGTGGGAGTGGGGGTGTGTCCCAAAACTAAATATAACTGAGTGGCTATTAGGTTATTATCTCCTCTTTAGAATTATGCCCATCTTGACTTCCCATCATGAATAAGGGACAATTTGGTTTAACACAATTAGAAAATCATCAGGTCATAGTTTTCTAGAAGCTCTCCTTTGTTTTCTAGTAAGACACTAAGTTATTTTTCTGGTCTGGTGTGACTCAGAACTGGAGGGTGGAGGGAACTTGCAAACTCATTGCGACCCAAGTGGATGGAGAGCAAAGGCCTCAGAGGTCCCAGGCTTACCCTTGCAGGCAATGCTGTTCTCGGGCTGATAACCAGGCTTGCAGGTGCATCGGCCAATAGGGACCATCCACTCCCCGTCCCCATTGCAGTAGAGCTTGATAGGCACGTCCACTTCCTCTGCGTTGGGGATGCACGTGCCCCGTGCAATCACCAGAGATGTGCTCTCTGCCCCGGTCATGGTCTCCGGGAACACTGCAAAATTTTGCACAATGCTGGGACACTTTTTGAAGAAGACACGGACAGAAAGGAGAGACATACAAGCTCCATAATCCTGGAAAGCGAGGTAAAAACCATTCCGCGTGAGAGGCCCAAAGCTCCTGACTTCGGTGTTGACCTTCATCAGTCTCCCCCCAAAGTCCACCTGGGAGAAGCTCTCATCGGCAGCGATGGTGTCTACTTTGAGGTAGGGGGCCTCAGACCAGAAGGCGGACTTCTTGGTGGCAATGACGGAGTCGGTCTCGTAGTAGTACAAGTTGAAGGTCTCTTTGCAGGATCCCGGGACATTGGGGAGGCTACTGCAGTCTCTCACAGTGAAGCGCATCTCGGCGTAGATGCGATGGGCCCCGCGCCGGTGGATGAAGGTGGTGAGCAGCCAGTTGTTTTGGTTGGGCTCGAAGACATTGCACACCTGGTAGGTGCGAATGGTGTTCAGATTTTCATCGTAGCCACTGACTTCTTCCCACTGTACCAAGCAGGCCACACACATGCGAAAACACAAAACAGAGAGTGAGAAGACAAGAAGAGGTGAGGTGAAGGAGAAGGCTTGGGCTGGAGGGGGCCTTAAGAGCTCACCAGTCTCGTCGTTTTAGACTTACTCTTCTAGCTCTAAGGGCTGGAGCTGTCAGGTACTCTATCATTAAGTCCAGGACCGCTAACTGCGAGGACATCAGTTCAAACCCACTAGCTGCTCCAGGAGAGAAAGATGGGGCTATTTCCTCCCCTAATCTTATTTAGGGTCACTAGAGTTAGAACAGACTTGATGTCAGGGATTTGATTTTGGTTTTAACCCTACCGTAGGAACCCTGGCAGCACAGTGGTAAGGGCACTTGGCTGCCAATCAAAAGATCAATAGTTTGAAGCCATCAGCTGATCCCTCAGGAGAAAAATGTGGTAGTAGGTGTCCATAAAGATTTACACGCTTGGGAACCCTATGGGAAAGTTCCAGTCTTCCCTATAGAATCACTATGAGCCAGAATGGACTCTGAAACCATGGGAAACCCTACCCTGCTCCTAAAAGATCTCCGTCTCTTCAGTTCCTTCTAAATTAGAACAGATGTCGTTCTAGACTGCTGTTCCTCACTGAATTCAAAACTCTCACATTATGACTATGGGTCATTACATCCAGTTCCCCTATCAATGAAGACAACCTACTACCATGAGACCTTTGTGATTACAAAAGCTTTATTCATATTCCTCAATGTCACAGTGTCTACAATCAACCGGGAATCTAGATTCCACAACAAATTCAGGCCACTAGTCCACCCTGTAGGACAGAACAGAACTGCCCTGGTGAGTTTCTGAGGTTGTAACTCTTCACAGGAGTGGGAAGTCTCTTCTCCCTCCCTTGGAGTGACTGGCGGTTTTGAACTACTGACCTTGTGGTGCGCAGTCCAACATGTAACCAATTGCATAACACCCCACCTTGAAAATACTCATAACTGATACTAAGTTCTTTATGGTCATGAAACTCCCTTTATATTGCTAGAAGACACATGAATATTAAGCTTTTCAGTGTCTCGACAAACTTAGATTCTCAAAAGCTTGTGTTTTATAATACGGCTTTCTTTGAAAGATCCAGTTGAGGCTTCTCGGAGAGATCTTAATTAGGCAAATTAAGCTTCATTGTGTGCAAATTTTAAGCAAAAATGTGATAAAGTAGAGGAAGGTTGGAGGGCGTTACGAAGGAACTGAAAGCTCCTTAATAAGGGAGATCATCGTTACTCACAGTGTAAAAGAGAATTAATTCTCTGTTTCAGCGGCATTGTAAATTGAGGACAAGAGGGAATAATGCATTTATTGAATGATGCCTCTTCAAACATACTGTTTAACACTACCTTCTCAACAACATTTAGAATGATGCATTATTATTCCCAATCCAAAGATGGAACGATACCATGCAATCCACCCATGGCTTCATAGTTGTAAAAGAACATGGGGAAAAAAGAGAAAGAAGGGTTTTAAAGGGTCAAAGAAATTCAACTAATAAGAACTTCTGGCTTATTTCAGAAACCAGCAACATGAAGGGCTCATAAAAGTACCACTTCCTCAACCGGGGGCAGGGGTCAAAGAGGAGCTGCTGGATCATTCTTTCTGCCTTATGCTGAGTGTTTCAGGAGCAACTGCCCACAGCTAATCTCAAGAGCTGTGAGGATTCCCAGGAGAGTCCAACCCTGATGTAAATACGGAACAGAAGACATGCTTTTTTCTGAAAGGACAGGAGGAAACGGGTTCAGACCCGTAACAAGTCAGCACTGGCCATAGAGATGACCAAATTGTACCCATTTCTTCAAACATCGTGTTCGTTGAATTTTTTTCACAGTTTGGGGGTGAAGTATATAAAGTGTAATTCTCCGTGAAAGGGTGAAAAGCCAGTCATAGCTTGGTTTCAGCTTCCTGCACAGGGAGGGGGTGGGCAGGGGAAAGGCTAACCCTCACACTCATGCCAGGGCATCCAAAGACCAGAAACCGTGCTGAGGGGCAATGGGGCAGATAGAGAGCCAGCTGGTCCTGCACCAAGCCTGAAGCCCTGCCCTGGAGCCACCAGACTGCATATCCCCTCGGCCCTGCTCTCTCCAGCACTCCCAGGGGGCCAGTTCCCTCCCAAGCCTGCCTCCAGGGGCCTGTGGACCACTCTGTGTTCTACCAAAGAAGGCACCTGAGGCACTCCCCCCTCCCCATACCCATCACTCCATCCTTTATCGTCCCCATGGTCCGTCAGCAAAGGGCCCTTTGTGTGGCTTTCCTCTTGCACATTCCCAAGTCCACACCCTGTTCCCACCGCCGAGCCTGCTCTCACATTCTCCTTTCTGTTCTTGGACTGAGTAACTGCAGCTCTGCGAAAACCTCTCTGGCACCTGTGCATGCTCCTCGGACTGGCTTGGACCCCCTTCCTGAGGGCCTGCCTCATGCTCCTCCACCACTGTCTCCACCACTGTGAACATGTGGACGCATGGAAAGAATGCGATCAGGTGAGCCCCCGAGGGCTGCGGCTGCCCCACCATAGTCCCACATAGCGACGCAGCACATGGTGCCTGTATGCTTCCTGCTTGCCTGGGTGACCTGTCAGATTTTCTTGCTCCCAGGGGCCACCATGGGGCCATGGAAGAGAAAGGTCTCAACACAGGGGCTCAGTTCGACTATAATTTCATGCTGTCAAGCCACAACTGGGCCCTGGATACTGCTAGGCAAAGCTTTGCTTAATTTCTTATTGATCGTTTAGGTGTGTAAAGGAACTGTTTTTCATTCGTTCTTGAAGACCGCATAATGTTCTATTTAAATGTATTTGCTAACGTGGTGTTCTGCTTGCCTGGTTTTTTGGATCCAGAGAGCAAATACATTAGGAAGAAAAAGTCGCTGACAGTTGATTTGGGTCACATTCTCAGACCTCCCTCCATTCCCATGGCAGTTTTGGAACAACAGTGTCACAACTGACTTGAGGTGACTTTGGAGGTGTGTGTGGCAAGGCCACACTCTCTTGAGTGGGAGAAAGAAGGGCAGGACCCCCTGTTCTGCAATCATGTAAGCCTGGCAGGCCTCTGTGACCCAGTCTTTCTGCTGGGCTGTACAAGATGGCATCCCAAACGTGGGGTCCCTTTGTTGACCCACACGTGAGGGCGTGTGGCTCCATGAGGCTGGGGATCTGAGCCGATCAGAGTCTTTAACCAGACAAGACTGGTCCAACCCTGGAGCAGAAGGGAAGCCACGCTTCTGTGACTCTGGCGCAGA